>VDFB02105966.1:0-45054 GCA_007258455.2 Sequoia sempervirens
CTATATCTATGTTTATTTTCCAAGTAATAATTGAATAAAAAAAATCCTCTTAGATGAAATGGAATGGAGATAATGATGTCCATTTTCTTCAAACTTAACATTATGCCACTATATTTTATAACTGAGAAGAGATCTCATATGTAGCAATTTTTAAGGCAACATGTGCCTCAATGATTATTGTGAACCTCTGAAATCTCTCTCCACTACAATGATATTATATCTATCATGTATCTACCATTTGAAAATCTTCTTATCCTTTAATTCCTTGGCTAAGACATGATGGATTCTAAGAAAAGACATTTTTTTTGGATTATGTCATGAAGAATGAGATAAAAACTATCACTAATAGTCATAATTTCACCCTCATACTCATTTATATGTAACTCGTTGAAATTCATGTGGACTAAGATCTTGGAACCTAGCTTGCAATTGGTTAAAAAAGGTGTAAACTTAATCATCATAAAAACCACACATATTAGGTATGGTTCCATGTAAAAATATCCTCCAACCTAATCTTGTAAAAATTTATTTCTTAGAATGACCACAATAATTAAGTCCCCATAATTCAAAATCATATTTTTTCTAGAATCAAAAGTAACAAGGGAACTTGGGTATAAAATCTAGGTGTAGAAACTTTATTAACAAATAACTTACACATTATAAACATTTCCCTAGAAATGAAGATCCACTTTTACTATTAACTTAACAATTGTAAAGCGAAAATGGAGCACGTGGGTGGGAAGAGGAGCGGAGTTGGTGATTTGAATTCTTCTAATGGTGGTGGAGAGGGAGGGGCGGATTCTGACGATGATGATGCAGATTTTTTGCCTGGGTTTGTGCGGTCTCTTCTCCATTTATGTTGGGCCAGCTTTTCTATGATAGTTGCTGGGTTTTCTTGGTTGCATCTATGGGTGACTATGGCTCTTGTTGTGCGCTAGTTGGGTGAGATTTTTGGGACTTAGGCTTTTTTCTTTTCCCACATCTATTCTTGGTGTAGACTTGTTCTTTCTTTTGGTAAGGAAGCCTCCCTGGATCTCTTTGCCTGTTCCTATGTTGGGGAGGTGCTCTTGTTTGTGCTTAGCACTGGTTGCTCATGTTCTTGTGGCGACTTGTGGGGTTTGAGGGTCTTTAGATCCTCTTCTAGACTTGAACAATTTATGCTGGTAAGTTTTATTTTGCTTTTGGAGACTCTAAGATGATGGTGTTGTGAATGGATTTTTTCTTGTTGGGAGTGTATATTTCAATTGGGGGATGGGTTTTTGTCCTCTGGTGCTCTGCTTTGACAATTTCCCTAGCATCTTTTCATTGTTGTGGGGTTGGTGGGCCTTAAGAGGTTGGGCTTTAAGGTTTTTTTTACTATGGAGGCTATGGTGGAGTGGTCTTTTTCCCTCCATAATGTTATTGGAAGTGTTTTCCTAGAGGGAAAAAGTGTTCCCTTAAGAGATTAGGTGGTTTGGTGTCCCTTTTGGTTCTTAATGTTTCATTTGTGGAAGGTGTTTGTGATTTTTCTGAAGTACTTTCTGTTCTTCTCTTGATTGGGCTGTATACTAAGATCTATGTCAATCCCTAGGTTTTCATGGATTGGAGGGGTGTCTCTGCTTCCTCTGTTTTTGAGGTGGAGTTCCTTGTGTTGGTGTAGTTTGGTTTGGTATTGTTCTTGCTACAGATTATTGTGTTGTGGGCTAGGTGGATTCCTGTCTGATGCTTATTGGCCCCTACTTTTGAGCTTCTTTGAATGTTTATGCTCTTTGCTCAATGGTTTCTCTTCTCTTGGTTTTCTGGCTGAGATGTGTTCTCTTGCTTCTTCCTTGCTCTTGTTTGCTACTTTACCAAAGGATGTAATTTCATGCCTTTCTTCGGGGGCTACTACTTTCTTTCTGGTTATATGATGGTTGTCTTCTATGGAGGTGGAGACTGCTCCTTCTGAGGTAGATACCTCTCCTATTGAGGTGGAGAGGGGTGTTGTGGTGCTAGTGGGAAGTTCTTTCTCTGGTGGAAAAGGTGTTCATTTCATCCTCTCCTATAGAGGGGAGCCCTCTCTTATTGATGTAGAGGTTGGGTTGGTGGTTCAGGCAGATGGACGAGATCTAGGTGAAGAATGTTGCTCTTCAGTGTTTAGAGCTGATTTCTAGCTTTCCTATTGAGGCGGGGAGTTTGGATTTTGTGGGTTTTGTTGTTAAGTGTTTTGTTGCAATCTAGTTGTTACAGGATAATTGTTTCCTGGTTGTTCCAGGTGGTTTTTTTGTCGTGTTTCGTTGCCTAATTGACTCAAGCGGTGCTTCTATTTTGATTGGGCATTAGCTCCCTATTCCTAGTGTTTTGGGTCAAGGTTCCTAGCTTAACCTTGTGTTGTTTTTGTTCTGTTGTTGATTGGCGGCTGGTTGTCTATGTATATCTTTAAGCAGCATTGTTTCTTCGGTTGGGTTTTGGGTCCTCGTCAAAACTTTCTTGTTATTGGTTTTAGGTCTATTCAAAACCTATTGTAAATGGTTTCAGGTCCATTGAAAATTTGTTGTAAATGGTTTTGGGTCCATTCAAAACCTGTTTTTCCCTTAATTAGAAAAAATAACTTACACATCAAAATTGTTACTTCTTTTCTATCATGTGGGTAAATATGTGTGTGTTTTGAAACACTCTTTAGTTTTGGAAAGTTTTTTTCTAGACTACCCCAATCCTTCATTACCTCAAAGATCAATCTCCAACCATTTTTTGGAAACTATGACATCATATTTTAACATAGGCTTTATAAAGTTTAACATATCCCTAAAAGAAATTCCATTTACAACAATTAATAATTTATTGTTGGAATTGCACATGCAATTCTTGTCTATGATGTAGTGTATGAAAAATATTAAAAATAAATCCCAATAGAGAAACCATTAAAATTCCATACCACTATGTGTAGAAAAGAGGTATTTCAAAAATATTGTACAAAAAAAATTATTTATTAATTTTAATTAGAAGAATAAAAAATCAATAGCCAAGTAATTATTCTTCATCAATAATGCTTTCAAGTTCAATTTTTTATTAGATTGGGTGATATCACATTAAATAGGACCTACAAACCCTTAAATAGGGTTCTCTCATCTATGTGAATAAACTCTAATATCTAAAGTATCTTATGATTATTAGTGATGGTTTCTATCTCATTCACTAGGAGATAATCCTATTTAATGTTTTGAGATCTTAGAGTTAATTCACATGGATGTGAACTTCCCTACAAATTACTCTTTATAGACACCTCAATTCTAGTCAATTATTAAATATAAAGTTTTAAACATATACATGAACTCACCTTATAAACTACATCTTGTAATAATTAAATTTGTATCGAAGATTTTGGGGCTTCAAAATTGAATTCATTAATTCACAAACATGAGTTCTAATAAAAATCCTACATGTGGTGGATAGTATATGAATTAAAACTTCCTATTCCAAACATGAGTCCAAAAAATAAATCATTTTACATAAGTATCTTTTGGTTCATCAAGTCATGGTTATTGAAAGGATTGGTCCTAATAATTTGAAATCAACTTGGTGAAGGATAGTTCAAGGATTTTTATGCTAAGTGATTGTGAAATACTTTGATAGTGGGCACCATATGATGAACTCTTTGTGCATTTAAGTATAAAAATACCATTATTTCTTATCAATCCTATGAACAAGGTAGTCCACATAAGATGAAATATCATTTTCAACATGTCTCATATTTGTGTGTGTGAGAAAGAGAAAGATTCTATTTGCATCTTCTTTTACTTATTATTCATTGGATTTTCAAAAGTGAAATATCATGCTCAACATGTCCCATATTTGCATGTGTGTGTGTGTGTGAGAGAGAGAGAGAGATTCTATTTATATCCTCTTTTACTCATTATTCATGGGATTTTCTAAAATAAACTCAAATATAAGGATAGTTTTGAATATGGAGAGAACATTTTTAGGAGTTTAAAACCTAAATGCTTTGAATTAATAGTTTTACAACATTTACTATGCTCAAAATTTCTTAAATATTTTTTAGGGTTTTAAAATCTCAAGACTTTGAACTAATAGATTTATAGTTTTTAATTTAAAATATATTTTTCTATCTTCAATTATATATAAATTGATTCAAATAAATAAATTAAGGATATATATTTTATCTCCTTAAAGATAACAATCTTCATTATGGGTTAGGGAAACAAAAGGGTCTCATGAAAAACCACCTAGAACATTAATAACCTAGATGAGAATGGTGATAGGGACACACAAAGTGGTTTAAGACACCCAAAATACAAGTGGATAATCTTATTACACCCATTTATGATAGCCCTATCTTAGTCATGACTTCAAATGTGTATAGTTTATTTTATTTCATCACCCTCTAGGAATTTTGTAGGGTTTTAATGAGCCATATTAATGAAATTTGGCATTCATAATTACATTCTTAGGTAATTCATGTTCATGATAGCATAAAGGGTTGATATTGTGCTCTCAATTTCATTGTGCAATGTAGCCTAAAAGGATCTAGAGACTACAAAAAAAATGAGGCCTCCAATAGCATTCCTCTACCCACCCTAATGTGCTAGCATAGTTGGTTCAGCCCCACAAGGTGTGGAAGAACAAAAAATTCCTATTATATCCTTTACACTACTCTCAAATAAGGAATTTTGTTTAAAAAATTAATTTATTGTTGGCATAGTCAAGTGGTTTGGAGCTGAAAATTTTGAAATAGGGAACTACAGAGGGACTTTACATCCACCTATAGGTGTAAAAATGGAAGATTTTTTCTCTTAGGGATCTTAAGGAACTTGTGAAATGTTTCTTGGAAAGATCCAAAGACCTATGGAATAATTGAGGCCTCTAGTAGCATTCACCTACCCACCTCAATGTGCAAGTGTAGTTAGTTTCTTCCCACAAGGTGCAAAAGAACAAAAAATTCCTAGTAGAACCTTTAAACTACTCTCAAATGAGGCATATTGCAAGAATTAATTCATCATTGGCATAGTCAAATGGTTTGGAGTTAAAATATTTGATCTCAATTGTAGCAATGGAGAGGAAATGATTAGCATCCCGCCAATAATTTTTTAATTCAAAATATATTTTTGAATTACCCAATTTTATTTGTGTGACTAACTATTTAGTCATTTTTATTTGTATGACTAAATAGTTTTTTAGTCGACGACCAAGTTAGTCATTTATTTACTCATTTATAGCTGAGTTGCAAAAAATTAGTAGAATCTAGTCATTTTTAGTTGTTGTGACTAAAATTTTTAGTCACGTAGTCATTTATTTGCCAAATTCTACTAGTGTGCATTTGATGCTTTTTCCATCAGCTAAAATCTCGACACCACAGGAAAACATCTCAAAGATATAAAAAATCAAGAGAGGTTATTGTAGAGGGGAACTACATGATCTTGTACCTGTAGATGAAATGTTTCTAAGTTCCATTGTTTTCGAGTAACAACTTTTCAAAGTTTGCTACCTTTATGCACTTTGGTCTCTTAAGAGATATCGCTGGTGCATTGTAGCTTAGACCACTCTGGCATGCTTGGGTGTGAAAGAGGACCTTTCCTAGCACAAACTTACCCATCCAGATGTGTTGGAATTGTCGGTTTGGTCACACGAGAAATAGAATGAAAGTTACACCACCTTGCAACTTTACACTGCATGCATTTGACGCTTTTTCAATCAACTAAAATATTGACACAATGGGAAAATGGCTTAGAGATATCAAAAACCGAGAGAGGTTATTGTAGAGGGGCCCTAGATTTGTATGGAATGCTTGTTTTTCTTGTTTAAATACATCATATTTGAGTGCAATTGATTCATACATGATTGTATGGATTTTGTATGAAGGATGTAGTGACATAGATAGAGTTGTATGATAGGCTTGATTTGAAGGTACTAATGACATGTATGTCATTGAATTGTATAGGTTTTATTTGAAGTTTGGTGTGGTTCAAGGTTAATTGACATATATGACAATACCCTATGAGTGTTATTTCTTTTGTGCGAAGTGTGCATTATGAATAGTGTGCATCAAGCCCATATGGTATGCCTAGTGTGCTTAATCATGCATTATGGTTAGAAACATTCATTGTTGTGAATTATGATGATACAAATTTTATGTGGAGGGTCAAATAAAATGCATGTCATGGAGTTGTATTTGTTTTGTTTAATGGTTGTATCACACTCACATGGTGTGCATATAATGTTTGTCCATGCATCATGGTTGAGTCATGTCTTATTTTTTTTATCATGATTATTGTATAATGACATAAATGTCATCCAGTTGTGTGGGTTTTGTTTGAGGGTTACATCAAACTCTTATGGTGTGCATAATGAGTTTTTTCATGTATCATGGTTCAACATTATTGAGTTGTATGGAGTTTGTTTGAAGGTTTTAATGGTATATATGTAATTGAGTTGCATTGGTTTTGTTTTAAGGTTGCATCAAACCTTTTGTATGCAATCACCATGCAAAAGAATCAATGTCACTCAATCATGTTGCATGAATGAGTACACTAAACACATCATAGGAGTTTTTTGCAATATTCAAATAAAAGCACCTATTTTTCCAAGCATCCATAGCTTGTTCAAAAGATCCTATTTTAGGATTTTAGCCATAGAAGCAAGATAAAATGCTTTGGTAGACATGCATGAAAAATGTGAAAGCATAAACAAGGTAGTGAACTATTTAAAGAAATAACTCAAATAAATGTGGTCTCATGGTGATGGAATTACATGACAACCCTTCGCTCACCATGAGACCACATTTCCTTGAGGCATTTTTTCAAACAGTTCACTGCCTTGTCTATGCTACCACATTTTTCATACATGTCTACCAAAGCATTTTATCAAACAATTGCAATTGGCAGTTGTTCCTAGTTATTAGTTATGCAATATGAAGTAATGATTTGAGTTTCAAAATGTACAATGCAATGTTATCAGCGTATGAATATAAATTACAAAAATCTATGGCTTGTTTGAAAGCAACTGTTTTAGGCATTTAGCCATAGCAAGAAGATAAAATTATTTGGTAGACATGTATGAAAAATGTGGTAGCACAAAAAAGGAAATGAACTGTTTTAAAAAATGCCTCAAAGAAATGTGGTCTCATGGTGATGGAATGCCATGACAAGCTAATGTTTATGGCTTGTCATGGCATTCCATTACCATGAGACCACATTTCCTAGAAGTATTTTTCCAAATAGTTCATTGCCTTGTCTATGCTACCACATTTCTCATACATGTCTACCAAAGCATTTTACAACCAAATGCAATTGGCAGCCACTCCTAGTTATTAGTTATGCAATGTGAAGTAATGCTTTGAATTTGAAAGATTTGCAATGCAATGTAATCAGTGATATGAATATAAACTATAAAAATCTATTTTTTACAACCAAATCTAATTGGAAGTTGCTCCTAGTTATTAGTTATGCAATGTGAAGTAATGCTTTGAGTTTGAAAGATGTGCAATACAATGTAATCGGTGATATGAATATAAACTACAAAAATCTATTTTTTACAACCAAATGCAATTGGCAGTTGCTCCTACTTATTAGTTATGCAATGTGAAGTAATGCTTTGAGTTTGAAAGATTTGCAATGCAACGTAATCAGTGATATGAATATAAACTACAAGAATCTATTTTTTACAACCAAATGCAATTGGAAACTGCTGCTAGTTATTAGTTATGCAATAAGAAGTTTTTTTTTTATTATGAAAGATGTGCAATGCAATGTAATCAGTGATATGAATATAAACTACAAAAATATATAGCTTGTTCAAAAGAACCTATTTTAGGATTTTAGTCATAGCAGCAAGATAAAATGCTTTGGTAGACATGTATGAAAAATGTGGTAGCATAGAAAAGGCAATGGACTGTTTGAAAAAATACCTCAAAGAAATGTGGTCTCATGGTGATGGAATGCAATGAGAAGTCATTGCATTCCATCACCATGAGACCAAAGAAGTCATGACATTCCACAGAAGTAATGGAATGCCTCAAAGAAGTCATGGCATTCCATCACCATGAGACCACATTTCTTTGAGGCATTTTTTCAAATAGTTCATTTCCTTTGCTATGCTACCACATTTTTCATACATTACCAAAGCATTTTATCAAACAAATGCAATTGACAAATGCTCCTTATTATTAGTTATGTAATGTGATGTAAGGTTTTGAGTTTCAAAGATGTGAAATGCAATGTAATCAATGATATGAATATAAACTACAAAACTCTATTGTCATGGCATTCCATCACCATGAGACCACATTTCTTTGAGGATTTTTTTCAAACAGTGCATTTCCTTTTCTATGCTACCACAATTTTCATACATGTCTACCAAAGAATTTTATCAAATAAATACAATTGGAAGATACTCCTAGTTATTAGTTATGTAATGTGAAGTGAGGTTTTGATTTTTAATGTTATGAAATAACTTGCACAATAGGAGAATATGATATGAAATATGTTGTAAATACTTGATAGTAACTGAGAATAACAAGCCACTTCGAGGGGGAAGACCTCCAAATATCTCTAATGAGAACACACTTCACAACTTGATGATGAAACGAGACTCACAACCTCCTATATATACCTATTTATGCCTAGGATATCACCTAGGCTGACCTAAACAACTAAATAACAATATACTAATGATAATATGATTTAATAGAGAGTTAAGATAGCCACAAGCCGACTATTCATAACCCGATGTACACTAATATTAAGGGCATAGCATGCCCCTCTTCTTCAAAGAAGCATTGTCCTCAATGCTAATCAAGTTTGGATTCTTTTGAATGAACTCCCCATCCTCCCATGTGGCATCTTCAACTGGTAAATTCTTCCATTAGATGAGATACTCAGTGAGAGTTCTATTCCTCAGCTTCTTTGTGCATGTTTGACGAATGCACTCTGGTTCCAAAATGATTCTTCCTTCTTCATCGAGCTCTAGTAGTGTTGTTTGCGTGGGAATATTATGCCCAATTACCTTCTTCAAATAGGAAACATGAAAAACTGGATGTATCTTTGTTGTTGGTGGCAACTCTAGCTTGTAGGCAACACTACCGATCTTTTGCATAATTTGGTATGGACCATAATGCCTTGGAGACAACTTATTATTATTTTTGTTGTTGCTTTAGTGAGATTTTCTTATAAGGCTGCAATCTCAAGAAGACCCAATCCCCAACTTAAAAACTTATTTCACTACGATGTTGGTTTACTTGTCATTTCATTCGATTTTGTGTCATGGCTAAATTCTCCTTGAGTCCTGAAAGTACTTGTTGTTGATGAAGCAAGTGGTCTTCTACTGCCTGAACTCTTGGTGACACCTTTATTGATGATGTGATGGAAGGAGGACAGTATCATAAAGTGCCAAAAATGGAGACATTTTGATGAGCTATGAAAGAAGTGTTATACCACCAT
This sequence comes from Sequoia sempervirens, assembly GCA_007258455.2. Classification (NCBI taxonomy): domain Eukaryota; kingdom Viridiplantae; phylum Streptophyta; class Pinopsida; order Cupressales; family Cupressaceae; genus Sequoia; species Sequoia sempervirens. The sequence goes on from VDFB02105966.1 coordinate 9,411, forward strand.
TGTGCAAGTGGTAGCCAATCTACCCACTGGGACTATTTCTCTGAAGTGAAAGAACATAGACATCCTTCCAAACACTTATTAACAACCTCTATTTGCCCATCTAATTGAGGGTGGTATGAAGAGCTAAGAGCCAATTGAGTACCCAAACATGAGAATAAATCTTTCCAAAAGTGACTAGTGAAGATAGGATCATGATCACTAACAATAACTTTAGGTGTACCATGTAGCTTTTGGATATTCTCCAAAAAAGCTTTAGCCACTGCACTTGTTGTAAAAGGATGTGCTAATGCAATGAAATGCACATATTTAGTGAGCTGATCAACTACCACCATGATGACATTATGACCTTTAGATTTGGGAAATACTGGAGTAAGTCATGGATACCTCTTCCCAATGTTGGATAGAAATGAATAAGGGTTGCAAGAGACACAGTATGTAATTTTCCCCCTTTATTCCTTTTGTAAAATAGGCGATGGACACAATTTTGAACATCACCCTTTAGCCCCTCCCAAAAGAAATCCTGCTTGACTAGATGATATGTCTTCAAAAATCCTAAATGACCACCCACTGGAGACTCATGCAACTCTATGAGAATCTTGTGTTTAAGAGTGGAATTCTTGCAGAGATACAAATGCTCTTTATACCAAAGAGTATCTCCCTTCCAACAAAACTTATCTGAACTACTACGATCACTTTTTAATTGTTCGATGGGATTACTTGTCTCAACATCATTTTTCCACTCTGCTTTGGCTTCCTCCACCCAATTTTCTTGTAATATTGAAAGGGCACACAATAAGGCTTCATCTTTCTCATCCTTCCTTGAAAGTGCATCTGCTACAATATTTTCTTTCCCTTTCTTATATATACAATCTCAAAGTCATATCCTAACATCTGTTGACCCATTTTGTTGCTCTTAGGAGATAGTCTTTGTTCAAAAATATTTTATTTATCGTGATTTGTCTCTTAACCTTGAATTGTCTACCCAATAGATAAGGCCTCCATTGTTTAAGTGCATGGAGGATTGCTAGCATTTCCTTCTCATAAATAGGTTTTAGTTGATTCTTACCCTTTAATTGATGAATCTCAAAAGAAATTGGTCAACCTTCCTGCATGAGCACTGCTCCTATCCCATTTCTAGAAGCATCACATTCCACAATGAATTCCTTGAGTGAGTGAGGTAAGCAGAAATACTAAGTTGTACACACTGCCTCCTTCAATCTCTCAAATGTTGTATTAGCAGACTGATTTCAATGAAAAGAATCCTTCTTCAATAGAGTGGTGAGAGGAGCTTCTATATGACCATAATTATTCACAAATCTTCTATAGTACCCTGTCAATCCCAAGAAACCCCTCAGTTTCTTAATGGTTTTTGGAATAGGCCATTCCATGATAGCCTTAATTTTGTTAGGGTCCACCTTTACTCCTTCATGTGAAACTATGTGTCCTAAATACTCCACCTCCTTAAGACAAAAATCACACTTGGATGGCTTAGCATAAAGTTTATGATCTTGAAGTATTTGTAATGCTTGATCGACATGTTGAAAATGTTCTTCCCAAGTCTTGCTATAAATCAATATATCATCAAAGAATACTAACACAAAATTTCTCAAGAACTTCTTAAAAATGGAATTCATCAAACTTTGGAATGTAGATGGTGCATTGGTAAGACCAAATGGCATCACCAAAAATTCATAATGACCCTCATGAGTCTGAAATGTTGTCTTACAAATATCTTCCTCCTTAATCCGAATTTGGTGATAACTAGATCTAAGATCTAACTTGGTAAAAAACATAGCTCCATTTAATTCATCTAGCAAATCATCAATGACTGGAATTGGAAACTTATCTTTAATGGTGTACATGTTGAGCACTCTATAATATGGACACATGTGCCAAGTATCATCCTTCTTACGTACCATCACAATAGGCGAGGAGTAAGCACTTTGGCTATGCCTGATGATTCCAGCCTCTAGCATCTCCTCAACATTTTTCTATCTCACTTTTTGTATATGTGGGTACCTATAAGGCCCGATGTTGGGTGGTTGGCTCCCTAGAACTAGTTGTATGGCATAATAATGATCCCTCTTCAGAGGAATTCCTTTAGGCATATCTTTGAAAACCACCAAGTGATGATCAATAGTTACTTGTAAATATGGATGCGTGGGAGCATTAGATTGATAGGTTTCAAGTGAACATAATTGGTCCACAAATCCATCCACTCCTTTCTTAAGAAACTTTTGCATTTGATGAGAGCTTACCATTTGTGGGAGCTCTACTACCCTTCCTTCTGATTGAAATCTCATGAATAGTTCTTGGAAGTTCATCTCAATCGTTCCCAATGTGGTAAGCCATTGCACTCCCAAAACAATGTCTGTTGCACCCATGGATATCACATACATTGGGTCATCAAGTTGATAATCTCCCATGGATAATTTAATGCTATGACACTTCCCTAAACAATTAACTATACCACCATCTGCAATCAAAACCTGAAACTTTGGAGCTAGATATATAAAACAATTTAGACGAGTAGCTAACTTTTTGTTGATGAAATTATGAGTACTACCAGAGTCGATCAACACTGTTACCTTATGCTTCTTTAAGAACCCCACCACCTTGAGAGTTTGTGGAGAACTGAAACCTGAGAGTGCATGACAAGAAATGATTGGTTGAGAATCATGTGATTCCTCATTTGACTCCCCTTCATCCTCTAGTATGGGTTCCTCCTCTTTTTCCTCACTTGGACCTTTTCATTGCATTTATGTCCTCGACTATATTTGGTATCACAATTGAAACACAACCCTTTTGATTTTTTCTCCTCAATTTGCTGTGGAGTCAACCTAGTAGGTTGTATTGAATATCCTTTCTCTCTTGTCACATTAGCCCCTTGCTTCTTAGGAATCAAATACTTCTCCTCTACCCTACGTGCTAAGATAAAAGACTCATTTATGGAGCTAGGGATAAACATGTGTACCTCATGTTGAATGTGATCCTTGAGACCCCCCAAGAATAAATCATTCAAGTTTTCCTCTGTAATTGTATCCTGTGAAACCTATCTTTTTAGTACCAGGGATTTTGTGACATGTGATTCATATGATCCACATAGACAGTTTTTGGATTATGGATGCTTGATATTGTAGATTTTGTGTTTGACATGCTTTGATGTTATCCTAGGCATATTATACTCATGCATGTATGTTATCCATATCGATATGGTTTTGCAATGTTATGCAATTATCTTGTTATTATTGTTCTATGAGCATATGTTAATAGGGTTAGACGAACTTGGGCTGAGATCACATGTAGTGCATTTATGATCCATCTTGTTGAAGAATGATTTTGTTAATGTCATGATTCTAATGTTATGGATCGAATGAATGTGATGAGTTTCCTAGTTCTTTAAATGCTATTACATAAATATCATGTTGTATCTTTCATGCTTCATTTTATTGTGAGGATGGATTAACGTTTGTAATTGAGTGTGCAGGTTAGTCCATGACCAGTGGACCCGGGGAAATACCAAGGTGACATATGTGTGTGGTCTTCTGTTACCGACCTAACTCATTGGAGAGGATAAGGTCTTACATGTCATGCTTTCTTGTAATGTGGATAATGTGTGTGTTGTGCTTGTAAAAGTTATTATTTTATGTCGGGTGCAATGCCTTGTGCAAGTTGATTGTGGTGAAATTTTAAGCCCAAATTTTTAATGTGATTTAATGTGTTTTCTTAATGTCTTATGTTGTTTTCTTGAACCTAAGTCATAAGGCTAGGGCTTGGGGGTAATTCCATGAGTTTAAAAATAAATTTTAAAGCCTTAAGACCCCTTTTATGAAGCACTTTGCAAAAGTGGCGAAAATTCAAAGTGGATAAGGCATGGGATTTAGGCATGCTTAAAAGAACACACACCAAAAGTGTGAAAGGGAATAGAGAGTGATAGGTGATTGATTGTGAAGGTGACACTTGTGCCCTCACAATTGAGGATGGAGAATTAGGGTTCATAGGAGGGTTTGGGTTTTGAAAAGACTCTAGCATTGGGATTTACTCAGGGATACTAGTTTGGGGTGTATCAACTTGGAGGAGTGTGAAAGAAGATTGGAAGCAAAAGCTTGGAGGGAGGATTTCTCATATCATTCACCTTGCCAATTTGAAGACATTGTAGGTTGGTATTTGTTACCCTTCTTGTGTCAATTTCATGGAAATGAATGTGATCTTTTGTTGTGAAAATTTGTGTTGTTCACTATGGATGTTGGGTTTGAAATTGTTTATTGTGCTGAATGTTTTGTTTGGAAATTGCTTGTTGTGTTGAATGAGCCACCATAGCATGGAAGTCTCATTATGTATGGGGTTTTGAGTGGGTGAGATGTCCATAGAGGGGTTGATTTTGAGGGTATGAGTACCCATGAAACTTGCTCTTAGTTGTGTGTTGAAGGTTAATGTGATATATGACATGTATGGAGATGATTTGGGTGTATGTAGGGGTTGTGTAATTAAAGTATAGTGGTGGTTATGTGATGAAAATGAATGGTTACACAGTTGGTTATACAGAAAATTTTGCTACTCTTCCCCTCTCTTGTAGATGTCCCCACTCCCCCTTTTTGGGGCTCATTGAAATGAGTCTTGTGTGCTTGTGTTGTGATGTTTGAACTTGTAATGTAGTCTTTGAATGAAGTATTTTGTGTTAAGTGCTTGTTGGTTTTGTGGTTATGTTGTTACAATATGTTTATGTCATGAAGAAAATGTGAAGTTGTGCAACTTGGTCACCTTGGTTTTCCCCTAGCTCGGGGGTGGGCTAGTTTAGCCCTATGGCTGGGAGGAGAGCTCCCACTAGTTATGGAGAGTTGGTTGTTTTATGTGCAGATATGTTGATCAATAAGGAGGCATGTTCATAAAGAAGTTGTGGTTCTACCCCTCTTTCCTTGTCCACACCACCAAACTGTTGTAACAGTACAACCTATGTTGTTGAAAGATGTATGCCACAATTATGATTCAGTTGGAGTGCATTATGATTCACACTTGGTAAAAGATGTTACTATGGAATGTGATGGGAAGTAAATCTTAGATCTGAAATAAGATGTTTACAGGATAAATAAATAAATAAATTATTAGTAACACATAAAGCAACATAGAAAAGAACAAGCTGAAGGTCATCAAATGTAGTAATGTTTTCTTTTGTGAATAAGTGTCATGGCAGATTGTTACATGAATATCTATTTCAGTAGATAACTATTACAGTGGAAACAAGTTCCTATAGTTTGTACCTCCATATGACCTGCTATCTAATGATTGTTGTGGCAAATGTTGTAACTCTATTTTGCTTGTTGATTTGTATCTCAGAAAGAAATTGTAGCATATGAATGACTTGTGGTTCTGTAAAAGATTAAAAAAAAAAAAAAATACTATACATGCAACAAGAAAATACACAAGTTTACTTTTACTTAGTTATGGGAAGAATGATAAAATGATATTGCAAAAGTATCCTTGATTCACTGATATTTTCCTCATATGTTGTAACTCTTTGCACTGCTATCTTCGAATATTTGTATTCCATGTAATGAAGAGTAGGATACTAGGTTACATAGACCAATGGGAAGAGGAACATATGATATCTCTAAACGTTTAGCAATGGTAAGAAAATTTTAGAAAAATAAATAAATTAATTAAATTAAATAAACAAAATAAGAAAAGAACAAAACAAAACAAAACAAAACAAAACAAAACAAAATATACAGCTATGACTGTGATACAATGGCTAATAGGTATATAGTTGTTTTCTTAGGGAATAGGGACAAATGAAGTGGGTATATAGGTATCAAAAATAAGCAAATACTCTCCTTCAACAAAATAGATATAATGAGCAATATGTAGAATTGAAAAACCTTCATTTGGTGTTAATCCAGAATAACCAAAATAAATAAATAAATGTAATGAGCAATAAGTAGAATTGAAATCCTTCATTTGGTGTTAACCCAGAATAACTAGAATAAATAAATAAATGCAAATACCCAAAATATTAGATCTGCAATTAACATGCAAGTTTAAGTGACCACAGTTATAGTATTTCATTGATTTATATTTGTACACAGTACATGTATAATTTTTTTTAACAGACTTTTTTTTCAAAAAGAAAATAATGATAAGGAAAGAGTAAACTGCCTCCATGTAGTTTCACCTCCACCCTTATACATTGTGTGAATCTTTCAGCACACTGGGGGAATCGAAACAGACTAACAGAATTTCCATAATAACATACACAAAAAAAAAACATGACTCAAAAGAAAAGAGAACGTAGGATTGGAGAGTAAGACACCAACACCAGCATAAGGAGAAGACTTGACACAACAAACAGAAGAAAACAAAAATAAGATTTAGCAGTGGTGGAATTCGATTTGCAGCAACAACCAATCCTTCCACCACTACCATTCTCTTACTGTGGATGAAAGACAATGAGAATAGGGTTTCCTTCTCATAAAAAGCATGACGCCCAATATTAGGGCAACTCTTTTTATGTTTTGTTTTTTTTATTATTTTAATTGCTGAAAATTCGTCACTCCAACTCATCACAAGATGGCGCCCAGTACATTTGAATGGACGCGAGGAAACTTCAAACATAATTTGTAATGGAGTTCTTTGGGCCTTCTTAACTACGTAGACCTAATTAAATAACGCGCCTAAAACTTCATTGCCAGCATTAAGGAAACTTGGCTCACTTTAATATGTTAAACTTATCAACATTAGTGGAGAAAAAAAAAATCCCTGGTGGGGCCATTTCATTTCTTCCACGTTTTAAAAAAAAAGGGACAAGTCACGTGAGGAGTTTAGGTTAGTTTGATTTCATACAATTAAAAAAAAAGAAAGGCTAGACTTAGAGAGGAATTCGTGGGAACTATGGAGGAGAAATAAATCTTAAATCATAATCTACTAACATTCGTAAGGGAATTTACAACCTAAAGTAATAAAACAAAAGAAAGAAATAACATGTGATTTAGACTTCCATATTAATGACTAAAGTGAGCCCACTAAATTAGTTCATGAGTTTATTAATAGAATAAATAAATAAATAAAAAATAATAATAATAAGATTAGTAAAGTGGTATAATGTTAGACTTTAGCAATGATTTTAGACAAATAGGGTACAAATAAAATAGCAACCACAATAATGGTCATTAAATTCTAAAGATTTCATTATTCAATTTTATTAGAATGTTAATTGTTGTTTTGTTAATTTAAAATTAATGATTCTGTTAAATCAATTTTTTTTTTGGTAAAAAGTTAATATGGTTAATTGTTAACAATTATTTAATGGGTTATAGTTAAATATTAATTTGTTTATTGGATTACTGATGATTCTTTCAATATAGCTTGTAAATAAATTATTATTATTATTATTTTTAAATATTTTATGAGAAATATTTTGAAGAAATGAAGTTACAAAAAAAAGAACATAGAAATGGAAATCTCGGTGCTTGGAAGACTATATGAAATGTGTCTAAAAGTCTAAATTTGAATAATTATTACAAATTATTAATTTTATCAGTTAGGATGGTGTCTAACAAAAGAGATAGTAAAATCCAATAACATAGGTTAGTGTATAATAGACTTTCAAACTAAAAGATTATTATTTTTATTTGGTTGTTCCCTTAAAGGGGCATTGTAACAATGATTCTAGATACGTCAAAAAAAAAGTATCCTTAGAGGAAATTCTTAACTCAAGGCCTCATTCCATTATCCTCAAATAAATACTGCAATGGTAAGTTGTATAGCAATGGTTGTCTAAGGGTCCTATTGATAAGTCTGTTATGTTAGGAAATCAAACCTAGAATAATAAATTATTCAGACTCACATGAAACATTTTATGACCAAACCTCATCTTGAGAACTCAAACTTTCCCACATGAGGTAGATTTCCAAAGGAAACTCTACTACTACTATGAAGTAATTTCGTTAAGCATGAATTTTTTTACTTTAACTCGACCCAAAATTTTTTTTAAAAATATTGAGTTTTGTGTTGTAGCCTTAGTTTAAATTTATAGGCATGACATATCCACTCTTAAGGATAGATTTTGGAATTACTGAATATAATCCTTAGTTGATCATGTTTGTTGAAGTTTAGCCAGTTGGCTGAAGATGTTATCTATCACGCTATTGCTATATTGTGCTTTGAGTTCCTCCGTAAAAAGTGACCATGAGACGGTGAGCCCCTTTTTCCTTCGATGAGTGCAAAGCCAACGATACCAAATGAATTGATCTGGTTCTAGATATAGGGAAGCCATTGTGACCTTTTGTCCATTTGGGATTTGGTGTACTTTAAAAAAATTCTCCATTTGATTTATCCATGTTAGAGGATCCTTGCCATCGAACTTGTGCATATCCACCTTTGGAAATAAATTCCTAGATCCCATAGGAGTACTAAATCTTGTGTCAATGTTAACTGACCTAGAAGTTTCACTTTGGTCGCTTGAGAACTCCTTTCTTGGTTCAGCCATGTAGGTGCTTAACATGTTTCGTATGTCCGATATATCTCCTCTTAGGCCACACATATCCATCTTCATTGAGAAAATTTCTTCCTTGACCTTACTAATTTCCTAATTAGTAGTAATATCCTCTATTGTTACCCCATCCTTATCAAGGAGTCTTCCCCGGAGTGACAACTTTCTTTTTTCCCCTTGTTGCAGGCCCCATCATGATGGAAACCACTAATTTTGAAATAAATCACACAAATGAAACTTAAATTCTATGAAATTTTTACTATATTCTCCTTTAGTATGTCTTCAAAAACCCAATAAAAATAAGACTCCAATTCGACAAGATGTGAGAGATATGCAAATTCCAAAAAAATTGTGTAGAAACCCTAATTTTGTAATAATTCGCTTAATTCTGTTCCAATTCTTCTAAAATCTAGATTGTAGCTTCTTTAATATGTTCTTCAAAAACCCTTTAAAAAAAAAAAAATTGCCAAAATTTGAAAGATATGCTCTTCCCAAAATTGCCTCCAAAATTGAGAAAAACCTTGCCTCTACAGTGCCAAGGTCATGCTCTGATACCAATTGTTATGAAATAACTTGCACAATAGGAGAATATGATATGAAATATGATGTAAATACTTGATAGTAACTAAGAATAACAAGCCATTTCGAGGGGGAAAACCTCCAAATATCTCTAATGAGAACACACTTCACAACTTGATGATGAAACAAGACTCACAACCTCTTATATATACCTATTTATGCCTAGGATATCACCTAGGCTGACTTAGACACACCTATATAATTCCTAGGCCGACCTAAACAACTAAATAACAATATACTAATGATAATATGACTTAATAGAGAGTTAAGATAGCCACAAGCCGACTATTCATAACCCGATGTACACTAATATTAAGGGCATAGCATTTAAAGATGTGCAATGCAATGTAATTAGTGATTTGAATATAAACTACAAAAATCTATGGCTTGTTCGAAAGCACCTATTTTAGGCTTTTACCCATAGAAACAAGATAAAATTCTTTGGTAGACATGTATGAAAAATGTGGTAGCATAGACAAGGAAATGAACTATTTAGAAAAATGCATCAAATAAATGTGGTCTCATGGTGATGGAATACCATGAACAAAATAGCTACCAATTTTTTCATACATGCTACCAAAGAATTTTACAACCAAATGTAATTGGTAGCTGATCCTATTGATCACTTATGCAATTTGAAGTAATTCTTTGAGTTTTAAAGATGTGCAATGCAATGTAATTGGTGATATGAATAACAACTACAAAAATCTATTTTTTACAACCAAATGCAATTGGTAGCTGCTCCTAGTTATTAGTTATGCAATGTGAAGTAATTCTTTGAGTTTGAAATATGTGCAATGCAATGTAATCGGTGATATGAATATAGACTACAAAAAACTTATTTTATGCTTTTAGCCATAGCAACAAGATAAAATGCTTTGGTAGACATGAATGAAAAATGTGGTATTATAGACAAGGCAATGATGTTTGGAAAAAATCCTCAAAGAAATGCTATGGCTTGTCATGGAATTCCATCACCATGAGACCGCATTTCTTTGAGGTATTTTGGAAACAATTCATTGCCTTGTCTATGCTGCCACATTTTTCATACATGTCTACCAAAGCATTTTACAACCAAATGCAATTGGCAACTGTTGCTAGTTATTAGTTATGCAATGTGAAGTAATGCTTTGAGTTTGAAAGATGTGCAATACAATGTAATCAATGATATGAATATGAACTACAAAAATCTATTTTTTAACACCAAATGTAATTGGCAGTTGCTCCTACTTATTAGTTATGCAATGTGAAGTAATGCTTTGAGTTCGAAAGATGTACAATGCAATGTAATCAAGGATATGAATGTAAACTACAAAAAAATATTTTTTACAACCAAATACAATTGGAAGTTGCTCCTACTTATTAGTTATGCAATGTGAAGTAATGCTTTGAGTTTGAAATATGTGCAATGCAATGTAATCAACAATATGAATATAAACTACAAAATTCTATACCTTGTTCAAAAGTGCTTTGTTAGCTCTCAAAAACGTAGGCTGAATGCCTCAAGAGGCTGCCAATCCCTTGATACGTTTTAGGGTAATAGACAAGGTCAAGAGAACTCAACCTTCTACTCTTTAGGTGCTGCTAAACCCAGGTGGGTGTACCTTTTGAATTGAGCAGACTTATCTTATGATTATCCCTTTGAAATGCTTTTTCCACAATGGCAGATGACAGTGAACAAAATGAAATCAAACTTGATAGCAATCTTCATATCTAAATCCTAAAATACTTAATTAACAAATATAAAGAAACTGAGTGAATTCAAATAATGAAATTACAGAGACCAGTGCCTTATTAGGTATGCAGAGTCAAATGAAATAGAAGTGGGAAACTTATTCTGGCAGAAAATCAAATTCCAGGCATATGATCTGTTCATAACTTGTATAAACAATGCAAGATTATGACCACTGAGCTCTTCTTTAATAATCCAGATGAATCTTCCTGATTACTGTGATCAACGAAAAGGATTTAATCTCTACTTGAGAGAACCAGTTAATTAATCACACAAATACAACAAATGTGCATTGACAAACTAAACATAAACTTGTTATGCCAATCTAAACAACCAGAAAAAATCAAATTGGAGACAGCTTCAGCAATACTTTTCAATAAACTCAACAGACAATTGATACCAAAAATAACCCGCCACACCAGCTGATTCCCATTGAATTCGCCATTTTAAAACATGCACATAGTCTCTAATAAGAGAAAATTATTCTACTATAGCCATTCCTAATCTACTGTATGTGATCTAAAATCTGTCTGATTCTACTTCAATTATAATCGGGGTGCCTATTTATACACCAGCATGAGAAAATAAAACATATTGAAATATCATGTCGGCCTTCCACAAGATTCGGGCTCCAATTATGTCGGCCTGCAACGGTCACTAAGCATTTTACATGTCGGCCACAAGATTTGTATTTCAGCTATTTACTAGTGAGGCAGTCGCCAGGACAAGACCGCAGCTATGCCGAAGGCAATTCACTCATTAATCACTATCTGCCCACGTTCACTATGCTCACATTCGCCGTGACATGTCTGAGTTGAGGAGATATCATGTCGATTACACTTTGTTTCACCGAGAGCACCTTTCTATTATGTTCGTTTCATTATCGCTGTGACCACATAATATCGGAGAGACCTTATATCAGCACACAAAGTCTCACGAAAACCCCATTTGTCTCCGGCGCGTCGATGTGACCTATCATTCTCGGGGAGATGTCATATAGAGTACTCCATGTTACACCGAAAGTCACCATCCATCCCGAGCGTCGCTGAGACAAAATATTTTTCCTACTGACGAGGATCCTCTGTTGCTATAACCTTCAACCCTCGGTGAGACATCTTGTAGAGTAAATTGCTATACTGAAACAACCGAGCTCACACCTGTTTGCCAAGACATAGCCAATATCTCACCGAAAGAAAACCATTTGAACATTGTCGGTAAGACCCGACCCTTTTCGCTATGACCATATCCCAAAAATTATGACTCTGGCCGAAGTGAACACCCGTGCAAAGTCAGTAAGACATACAGAGATCGCCATGACATCCCGCTGAAAGCCATGTCTCACACCGAAAGTCTTTCGAAGAAAATCCATGTGTAAGGTCAGCGAGACCGAAGGTCACTCGCCAAGACCTTACAACAATAGCTATGACTCCCCCAGATATGCATCTGCCACATGTCGGTCGCCAAGACAAGGGAGCCTCGCCAAGACCTAACGCCAAAAGCAACCCGCTTGGCCGAAGTGAATCCATAATGCATGTCACCGAGACCCCAAGAATTCGCCAGGACATCATACCGATGCCACAACTCATGCCGATATGCCCATCCTCGGTCGCTGAAATAGCACGAATGTCATGCCGATAGCCACCCACAAGAAAAAGCCAGTCGCTGTAACAAAGAAAAGGTCTTGCGAAAACACCTGCAACAAACGAATGTTAACTCACAAGCAACATGGGTTGGGGAGACAGTAAAGGACCTATGCTGATATGGACCCAGACATGAAAAATGCATAACTCGATTGATTCAATGGGGCAATATGGCAAACTATAGATGAAATATGCATACGGTAGGACCAAATCATGAAATTTATGAGTGAAATCATATGTAAAAACATCAGATTTTTATAGTTCTAACAGTGGCTCCGTCTAGGGATGAATGATAGTGAGATCATTGCAAGGATCTAGAAACTTTGGGTGAGCAGACCAAACACAAAATGATGAGCCAGTGAGTAGAATGGAAATGGAAATGAAGCATGAAGGAATGAATGCAAAATGAATGCATGATGGAGGTGGATGGAAAACCCTAAACTACTGTGCATGGAAAATAATTTTAAAGAGGACAAGCAAGAGTTGTCCATGCATTGGCAACCCTAAATCCTCTGTGTTTTAATTTCTCCTATCCTGAGCTGTTACAATCTGAAACTCAAACCAAGCTTTGCCCTATCAAATACCTGGTTTTGTGTTGAGTTCATCAAATTCTTCTTGAAGATACTCATGCAATCTTTCCTATCACTGTTATTGCAAGTTCTTAGAGTATCATCATGCTCGGTTTGGCCCAAAATCCCTACATCATCTTGTAATTCAAATTCTTCAACATCTTGGGGCAAACCCCTGTCAGCATACAAAATGCATACATATTTAATGCAAAATTTTGTATTATCTCTCTCACTGTTATGTATTATGGAACACTCTCCCAGCTATATAAAAATTTCACAATCAAAGTGCTTCTCTTGAAAAACAAAAAACTCTGTCATATCACTGCTGTTTGAGGAAAACAAGTCAAAAACCTTCTGCACCTCTTCAGTATCTCTATTCGGAGACAATACTGGATCATGACTCATATCCTCCATATCATGCATATGTGAACCAATAAAATTTGGACTTCTATCATCCTTGGTATGCAAACAAATGTCTTCTTCACATGAATTAGAAATTTCAAAATCACATACCTCATCCTGAATAGACACAGACTTTTGATCAACACCAAAAGTATCACCATCATTCCAAGAAATACACAGGGAGTCATAAGAATTTTTACACAAAAATTCTTCACTGTCAAAACAAAAGTAAGCTGGAGACAAAACGTCAAGATCATCTTCATGTGCACATCCTTGGTATTCAGAAGTAAACAAATCTACAATCTATTCACAACCAAGTGAACAAGTCTCTATATTTTCATCACTACAATTATACTCCTCACTTTTGTCATCATCAAACAAAAATCCAATACCATCAGAGAATGGGAAATCAGAAACATCATCAGCGCAGTCATTTATTCCATCATTTTGCTTGTCTGAAATTATTTCCTCCTTTTCATAGAATGGATTTGAAAATCTCTGAAACTTACTCATTGACACACCTTGGCAAAAAATCATCTAATCTTCATTTAACTCTTCATCATACAATGAGTTTGAAAAAGTTTGGAAATCATTTTCAAATGTACAAACCTCATCATGATCAAATGTATCTTCATAACTTTCAACTACAGCTGGAGGTATTGTATACTTAATATCTGATGAATCAACATCTCCCACTGCCTCTTCATCCAGATCCTCATAAGAAGTAGAAGAATCCCTTGACTACAGATCAAAATCCTCAAGTTCATCATAAGAATTAGAATATTCACTGGATTCAACATTGCTCTCTCTGTGACAATCTGTTGTGCAAGAAAGACGCCATGTACCTTCATCTTCCTCAACTTGGTGAAAATTATCTGAATCCAGATATACTGTGTGATCTTCTTCATTGTTTTCCATCTGCATTCCCTCTTCTTGCATTTTTTGGGCTACAACACAATAATCTGGGGAATGTGGCATATCACAAAATTCACAGAAGTAATTGTTACTTACCATATAGGTTCCCTTTGTCAATGGATCAGGAGCCTCCTTGTTTCTAGGCCTAGCTATTATAGGTTTGTTGTCCTTCCAGTCTATATTATAAGGAATGTCATGCAACCTCGGCCTTTCGTTCCTATATGTGTTGCTTTGCTGAGAAACCCTAGGAATATCTCTTTTACTGATTATCCCAGCAGCCTTCCTATTGTTTTCAATTGTTTGTGCCATCTTATGTGCTTCAGCCAAATCTCTTGGGAATTTATTTCTTAGCTCATACCCTATCTTGGGATCAAATGCATTCAAATAAATACTCAGTGCTACAAAATTTGGCAACTTTGATCTAGGAAGTATTTTATTTTGCAACTTATTGAAATCATAAATTGTATCACTTTGATCTTTCTGAATGTGCATTAATTCACGAAGAGCAGCATCTGGTGCACCTAGATTCCCAAATTTCTCAAGGAATCGATCCTGAAACCCTTGGAGAGAACCAATAGAAACTGCTGGTAGGCTATTGAACCAATCCCTAGCGTCTTCAATAAGTGATATCATGAATAGCCTCATGTGTAAATCTTCATATGGCACACCCAAATCTTGGATGAAAGCATTGAAACTTCCTAAAATCTCTTCAACAATAATTGCATCACTCCCTAGAAACTTTGGAACAAGACCTCTCCAACTGCCATCCATTGGATAAGGGGATAATTGAATCACTGCCAAATCAAACTGTCTGATCGTTGTAGTGTACTAATGAGGGGGGGCGCCAGGTGGGTACTGATGCTGGTATGGTGGACCATTGTATTGTGGATGATAATATGTCATATATTGCTGACCATGAGGAGCTCCAACATGACCTCCCCAAAATTGAGATCTTCCTTTATTCATGCTTGAACAACTGCAAAATATTCTTTCAGAGTCACCACCTACTTTTCCAAAAGTAGGAAAATCATTATTTCTGATCTTTTCCCAGCGAAATCACCCTTTCTGAAACTTCTCAAATTACAAATCATTTTTTTACTGACTCTATATGATGGTCTTCAACCAAATTTTCTGATGTAATCCCTAGCAGAGTCACCAATTTGTTAGCTCTCAAAAACGCAGGTTGAATGCCTCAAGAGGTTGCCAATCCCTTGATACGTTTTAGGGTAATAGACAAGGTCAAGAGAACTCAACCTTCTACTCTTTAGGTGCTACTAACCCAGGCAGGTGTACCATTTGAATTGAGCAGACTTATCTTATGATTATCCCTCTGAAATGCTTTGTCCACAATGGCAGATGACATTGAACAAAATGAAATCAAACTTGATAGCAATCTTCATATCTAAATCCTAAAATACTTAATTAACAGATATAAAGAAACTAAGTGAATTCAAATAATGAAATTGCAGAGACTAGTGCCTTATTGGGTATGCGGAGTCAAATGAAATAGAAGTGGGCAACTTATTCTAGAAGAAAATCAAATTGCAGGCATATGATCTGTTCATAACTTGTATAAACAATGCAAGATTATGACCACTGAGATCTTCTTTAATAATCCAAATGAATCTTCCTGATTACTATGATTAATGAAAAGGATTTAATCTCTACTTGAGAGAACCAATTAATTAATCACACAAATACAACAAATGTGCATTGACAAACTGAACATAAACTTGTTATGCCAATCTAAACAACCAGAAAAAATAAAATTGGAGACAACTTCAACAATACTTTTCAATAAACTCAACAGACAATTGATACCAAAAATAACTTGCCACACCAGCTGATTCCCATTGAATTCACCATTTTAAAACATGCACATAGTCTCTGATAAGAGAAAATTATTCTACTATAGCCATTCCTAATCTACTGTATTTGATCTAAAATCTATCTGATTCTGCTTCAATTATAATTGGGGTGCCTATTTATACACCAGCATGAGAAAATAAAACATATTGAAATATCATGTCGACCTTCCACAAGATTCGGGCTCCAATTATGTCGGCCTGCAATGGTCACCAAGCATTTTACATATCGGCCACAAGATTTGTATTTCAGCTATTTACCAATGAGATAGTCGCCAAGACAAGACAACAGCTATGCCGAAGGAAATTCACTCGTTAATCGCTATCTGCCCACGTTCACTATGCTCGCATTCGCCGTGACATGTCTGAGTCGAGGAGATATCATGTAGATTACACTCTATTTCACTGAGAGCACCTTTCTGTTATGTTCATTTCATTATCGCTATGACCACATAATATCAGAGAGACCTTATATCAGCACACAAAGTCTCACCGAAAACCCCATCTATCTCCCGCGCGTCGCTGTGACCTATCATTCTCGGGGAGATGTCATATAGAGTACTCCATGTTACATCGAAAGTCACCGTCCATCCTGAGCATCGTTGAGACAAAATATTTTTCCTACCGATGAGGATCCTTCGTCGTTATAACCTTCAACCCTCGGCGAGATGTCTTGTAGAGTAAATTTCTATACCGAAACAACCGAGCTCACACCTGTTCACCAAGACATAGCCAATATCTCGGCGAAAGAAAACCATTTGAACATTGTTGGTAAGACCCGACCCTTTTCGCTATGACCATATCCTAAAAATTATGAATCTGGCCAAAGTGAACACTCGTGCAAAGTCGGTAAGACATGCGAAGATTGCCATGACATCCCGCCGAAAGCCATGTCTCACACCGAAAGTCTTTCTAAGAAAATCCATGTGTAAGGTCGGCGAGACCGAAGGTCACTCACCAAGACCTTACAACCATAGCTATGACTCCCCCCGATATGCATCTCCCACATGTCAGTCACCAAGACAAGGGAGCCTCGCCAAGACCTAACACCGAAAGCAACCCGCTTGGATGAAGTGAATCCATAATGCATGTCGCTGAGACCCCAAGAATTCGCTAGGACATCATACCGACACCGCAACTCATGCTGATATGCCCATCCTCAGGCGCCGAAACAACACGAATGTCATGCCGATAGCCACCCACAGGAAAAAGCCAGTCAGTGTAACAAAGAAAAGGTCTTGCGGAAACACCTGCAACAAATGAATGTTAACTCATAAGCAACATGGGTCGGGGAGACAGTAAAGGACCTATGCCGATATGGACCCAGACATGAAAAATGCATAACTCGATTGATTCAATGGGGAAATATGGCAAACTATAGATGAAATATGCATACAGTAGGACCAAATCAGGAAATTTATGAGTACTCTATATGACATCTCCTCGAGAATTATAGGTCACAGTGACGCATTGGTGTTTTTTATTTCATATGAAATTGTATAAAATGTATACTTTCAGCACATGCCCCCTTCTTGAGGATTTGTAAAATATTGAAATCCAGAAATCTGTAATTGTACTAAATATAAAGTGCCAATTCATTTTTTTTGGGGGGTTCTTTGATTGAGCAAAGAAGGGGGGTCTCTTGTTGTCTTTGTGCTTGAACATATCTCGTACTTTGTGCTCTATTTTTCCTTCACTATTGGTACATTTAAGTTTCTATTGCTCACGCCCTATAACTACAACACATGGCATCAAAATGCATGGAATGCCTTAATGCAACTAGGATATACACCTTATGTTGAGAAGAAGGTAACTAAACCCACTAATGATAAGGAAAAACTACTCTAGTTGTTTGGGCATAAAAAATCTCTTGGTTGTCTAATGAGTTTAGTTTCACTTGATATCATGTTTCAGATTCAAGAATGTAAAGATTCACATGATGCATGGGACAAACTAAAAACTCTCTATGGTATAACTGATGAAGTTCATGGTTATCAAATTGACAATGAATTAATGAGTCTTGATCCAAAGTCTTTTGATAATATCCAAGATTTTGTAACAAAGGTCAATGACCTTAGAGCACAATGTAAATCATGTGGCTTAGAGAAGAAAGACATTCAACTTGTCTATAACACTCTAAACAAACTTGGACCTAAATTTGCAGCTTTTGTTTCTAGCTTTCATACTCATAGGTTGACAATGAGATCCACATTCACTACACCTTCTTTTGCTTCATTTTTTGAAATGTTGATGCAAGAACAAGGTAATCTTCTGACAATGGGTCTTCTTAATCCTTCACACTCACAAGCTTTGATGGTTGGTCAACCAAAGGGTAAAAAAGAATCAAGGAAACCTGACAACAAACAAAAGCACTTCAAGAAGAAGTCACAAAGAGATCAAGCACAATCATCTTCAACAACAAAAGTTTACTCCAGATCCTTCTCTTCAAAGGGTAATTTTCAAAAAGAGCAGCCAACTTGTAGCTACTATAAGAAACTAGGTCATGAGGAACAATCTTGTCATAAGAAGCATATCAATGAGTTAAAGCATCTTCTTAAAAAGAACAACGTCAATCTGCCTTCTTCTGTTGCTCAACAATCCTTTACTCCTTCCAAATCAAGTAAAGGGAAAGCACATGCACTTTTTTCTATTACCGATTCTTCAAAAGAGTGGATTCTTGACTCGGGTGCATCACATCACATGGGTTTTATTAAAGAACAATTTTCTTTGTTGGAGCCTTGTTATGTGCCCGACATTCTCATCGAGGATGATTCTCCATTGGATGTAATTTGGAAGGGTTCAATTGATACTAGCAATGGTACATTTGAGGATGTCCTTTGTGTGCCTGATCTGTCAGCCAACCTTCTCTCTATCTACCAAATCACTTAGCATGGTAGAAAATTTAAATTCACTCCAATTTCCGTCAGCATCAAAAATCTTGAAGATAATGCACTCCTTATAGTTGGTAAGGCCAATCATGAGTCTTTCATGTATGTTTTCTCTCATTTTGTACTTGATTCACATTCAACTGCATTGCTCACCCATTCAAATGTTGTGATAAAACTATGGCATGAGTAATTTGGCCATATCAACTATCACTATCTTCAACAACTCAACAAATAGAATATGGTCATGTGTCTTCCTCAAATCAATTTTGTTGATGGTGTATGTTCGGGTTGTTCCTTGGGAAAACATCCTGAAGACAAGTTCGACAAAGGAAAAGCTTGGAGGGATTCAGAAATCCTTGAATTGGTTCATAGTGACTTGGCAGGTCCTTTTCCATCATTATCTTTCAGAAAGGCTCACTATTTGATCACCTTCATTGATGAATATTCTAGATACACATGGGTCTACTTTCTTCAAAACAAAGGAGCAGTTTGATAGATTTCAAGAGTTTAAGGCTTGTGCTGAGAAGCAATATGGAAAGTGTGTCAAAATTCTTCGCACTGATAATGGAAAAGAATATGTGAACCATTGATTTGAGCAATAGAGGGACAAAGAGAATAAAAAATCTACTTACAAAGATAAAAAGGAAAAAAATGACAAAGAAATGAAAACAAAGAAAGTTAAAAGATAGATAGAGAGAGTAAAACAAACAAAGAGTGAGTGAGTAAGCAAATGAGAGAGAAAAAATATAAAAATGTGAAAATATAGAAACGAGCACCGAAGATAGATAGACAAAGAGAGATAATTGAGAGATGAGAAAAATAGATAATAAATAAAAGATAGAAAGACATATGGGGAGAGAGAAAATAAAGAAATAATTTTGATTGGTGAAGCCATGGTTTCTAGATCTCAATCTTATGATAAAGAATTCATTGGTTTAAATACTTATTTTAGTTCATTTTTTTCCATCCCTCTTTAGTTTTGGGTTGATTCCATAATATGCATATCTTCCCCTTTGTAACATTGTTATGTAAATGTCATGAAGGAGGATATAAATTCTTCTAAGGCACATTTGATCCAAAAAGGGTAGAGGAGAATGATGTTATGTTACTCAATATGAATGGATTGTTGGCGTATCAATTAATAGGTACACTAAAATAACATTATGATTTTTTTGTAAATTGGCCTCCAATTAATAAAAGTATTCCAATCCAAACCCCTTTTAAAGACAAAAATGTATGGAATTGTCTCTCATTTTCTTTTGTGGACTTAGGGTATCCCTGCGACCCAACCCAATGCCCAACCCGCCTTACCTTGGTCTTACATTCTGCCAAGTTGGGGTCGGTAAGGGGTGAGTTGGGTCATAGGGATATAAATTATTTAGAGGATAAGGATTCTATGTCACTTAATATGAATGGATTGTTGGTGTATCAATCAACAGGTACACTAAAATCAAATTATGTTTTTTTTGTAAATTGGCCTCCAATTAATCAAAATATTCTAATCCAAACCCCTTTTAAAGATGATAAAAAGTTATGTACTTCTCTTTCTTTTTTTTGGTTGACTCAGGGGTATCCCTATGATCCAACCCAATGCCTAACTTTCCTTACCTTGGTCTTACATTTTTCCAAGTTGGGGTCAAGAATGGGTGTCACACTAGGTGAGAGACACACAAACCCCTTTCAAAGACGATAAAAAGGTATGGACTTCTCTTTCTTCTTTTTGTTGAGTCAGGGGTATCCCTATGACCCATCAAACACCTAACCAGCCTTACCTTGGTCTTACATTTTTCCAAGTTGGGGTCGAGAATGGGTGTCACACTTGGGTGAGAGACACACAAAAGAAGAGACACAAACCCCTTTCAAAGGTGATAAACAGGTATGGACTTATTTTTATTTGTTTTTTGTTGACCTAATGGTATCCTTGTGACCTAGCCCAATGCCTAACCCACCTTACCTTGGTCTTATATTTTTTCAAGTTACGGTCGAGAATAGGTGTCATGTAGGGGTGAGAGACACATAAAAGAAAAGACACACAAACCCCTTTTAAAATTGATAAAAAGGTAAGGAATTTTGTTTCTTCTTTTTTTTGTTGACTTAGAGGTATCCCTATGACCTAGCCCAATGCCTAACCCACCTTACCTTGGTTTTATATTTTTCCAAGTTGGGGTCAAGAATGGGTGTCATGCTAGGGTGAGAGACACACAAACCCCTTTCAAAGATGATAAAAATTTATGGAATTCTCTTTCTTTCTTTTTTGTTTTGTTGACTCAAGCGTATCCCTACGACCCACCCCAATGCCTAACCCACCTTACCTTGGGCTTACATTTTTCCAAGTTGGGGTCGGGAATGAGCGTCACACTTGGGTGAGAGACACACAAATCCCTTTCAAAGATGATAAAAAGGTATGGACTTCTCTTTCTTTCTTTTTTATAGACTTAAGGTATCCCTACAACCTAGTCCAACACCTAATCCGCCTTACCTTGGTCTTACATTTTTCCAAGTTGGGGTCAGGAATGGGTGCCATGCTAGGGTGAGAGACACAAAAGAAGAAAGAAAAAGGAGGGGAAAAAAGAAAAAAATGATAAAGAAAAGAAAGGAAGAAGAGAAAAGAATGAAGGAAAGTGACAAAAAGTTAGAAAAAGGAAGAAAGAAACAAAATGAGAAAGATAGAAATAATAAAAGAACAAAAAGAGGGATGAGCAATATAAAGAAGGAAAGTAAAATTTGGAAAAAATAAAAATAATGAGAAAAGAAGAAAGGAAAAAGGAGGGAGAAAAAAAGAAAAAGAAAAAGAAAAAGAAAAGAAAGGAAGAAGAAAAAAGAGAGAAGGAAAGTGACAAAAAGATAGAAAAATGAAGAAATAAACAAATCAAGAAAGAGAAACACCAACAAAGTAATAAAAGGAGAGATGGAAAAATAAAGATAACAAAATAAATGGTGAACATTTATAATGAAAAATGGGATTAAAGATAAAAATAAATAGTAAGAAAGAAGGGATAAACATAAGACAATTATAAAGAGAGAGATAAAGACAAAAAGAAAGGTTAAGAGGGAAAATATAGATTGGAAGAAAAATAGAAATAAAGAGAGATAGAAGCACATATAGAGAGAATCAAATAATAAAAATAAAGAAATAACAAAACCTAGAGAGAGAGATATAGAAACATCAACAAGGAAAATAATGAAAAAGGGAAATAAATCTAAAGAGATCTAAACTATGAGATAAAGAGAGAATAAGGTAGCCAAATAAATACACACAAAAATAGAGGGAATGAAAGAAAGGCATAATAGGGATAGAAATAAATAGTAAGAAAGAAGAGAAAAACAAAAAGGTAATTATAAAGAGAGACAACTAAAAAGAAAGGTTAAGAGGTAAAAAAAATAGATTGGAAGAAAAAAAGGTTTCAAGGAATAAAGAGAGATTGAAGCAGAAAGAGAGAGCACCAAATAATAGAAATAAAGAAATAATAAAAGAATGAGAGAGAAAAACACGAAAAAAGAAAATGAATGAGAAAGGGAAACAGATGTAGAGAGATCTAAACTTGAAGATAAAGGTAGAATAATAAAGACAAATAAATGCACTATAGGTGTCCTCCACTGACTGCAATTTCTGATTTTTAAATCAGAATTCTCCACAATAAAATTCATCCTCCAAGATGTGCAAATAGTGAAGAATTTGATGCCAAAAATATTCTCCAATGTTGCTCCAAATCGACTTATACCAAAATTGGCCTTTGGCCACAAATTTTGCTCTATGAGAAGTCTGAAGTAACCTCTCCAATGGCTGCAACCCTTCAGAAGATATTTCACTTCCTCAGTTATGCTATCAATGGGAATTATCGTTCCCAAAGACACTATTCTACAAAAAGCTCTATGCTCTACAATGCTCATAAAATCTTATGACAAATGCTGGATGAGAACAATGGCATCCAACACTCTCTTTTTTATATTTTCTTGTCTCCTCCATAGGGCGGCTTCTAGAAGCATCTTATTATTTTATTATTATTTTAATTTTATAATTTACATTTGCACTTTATAATAAAATAATAACTCATAACATAAAGTGCAAATATAACATCACCTTATAACATGAAGTTTCTAAAAATAGAAACATATCAATTAATCATTAGAACACCTCCATATGAATACTGAATCCCAAAAGAAGCCAACTGCCAACAAAGTATTTGCCAAGAAGACCCTCTAAACATGCTCCATTAGCCTATGAGGGCCACTGATAGGCTAATCACGTGGATGTATCAATGTCTAGCTAGAAGGGGACATTACATGTCTGCATTGGAATCCAATCTTCAAGAATTAGGCTTCTTTGTGCTTAAAAAATAAGACTTAATTCAAAATTTCAAGGGGATATTTTCTATAAGCTGGCAAAAGAAAACTAGTAAAATTTATAGAGAGCATGAGTTCAAACACATTTGCTTAAGTAACATATCCACACTACAAAAACAGAAATGGCAATTCAACCTCCAAATCAAGAAAATCTTCTAGATCATTCGTTCAAAAAAAGAAAATTTAAAGTAAAACAACATATTATTCACTTAACATAAGGAGATATCTTACTTACCAATCTAGTAAGTGAAAACTTTATTCTAGATTTCCATACAAGCCGTAACCACAAACAAACTAGAGTTGAAAAATTATGCTACAATCTCAATAGAATTGTTGTACCCAAAACCAAAATTTTTGCTTCACTAAGGCATTTTGCTTAATTGAGTCTTAATCCTGTTAAAGTGATGTCAAAAGGTCATTTTTCGGGGTTTTCAAATATGGAGTTGGTGTCAGTGTCATGTCAATCTGTTACTGAAGAGATTTAAGAAAAATGAAAATTTGAACGAAAAGCATCAAAATTTTCTAAGTCTAGAATGAAAAGAGCAGTTATTTCAAAATGGCACCCTTGTTTTTCATCCCTCAGACGATGTTTTCTGGGGAAATGTGCCTTTGCAGCTGTCATGCAGAATGAAGTCAGCTCCACAGTGAACCTGAGATCCAGTCCTGAAAGTTGATAAATCAGAAGTTATGAAGGATTTATTTTTCCCTTCGTTCGAGATATAGAAGTCAAAATTTGACTAAGTCTAAGAAAAGGTGCAGCTTTTGAAAAACGCGCTTGGATTTTTGAGCCTTCAGATGTCATTTTTATGGTTTCCAGTCTCAAGATACCTTTTGATCAGTTTTTGCTCAGCTCTGCAATGCACCTGTCAGCCAGCCAATCAGAGAAGTCAGTCAGAGTGTCAGAGGATGAACAGAGGTCCCGACAGAGGTTTTAGCTTAAATTTTCATGAAATTTAGCTAAGTCTGGAATTCGCCTTAAAAGTTCAAAGTTGGATTTTCAAAAAAGAGGTGAATGGACGCCTTAACTGGAGTTCTGACTGCAGTTAGACTAAATGTTTTCTAGGTTGTCATCTTCAGTTCGTATATTGGCATGTTGAGTGACTTTCAGTTCGCATGTCGAGTTAACTAGTTTGCATGTTCAGTAAACTACCTTGCATGTTGAGTTAACTTGATTGCATGTTGACTTAATTGAAGATTATTCTTGAAAGTCAACTGGAGTTCACATGCATGGCGAATTTGGTTGCAATTGTGAAGTTTTTGTGAAGATGGCGCTTCATTGAGTGTCAACTGAAGTTCTGAAAAAGGACAACATATTTGATGAAGCATAAATTAGTGAAGTATGGCGCATTTACATGTTGACTTCAGTTCTCAAAAGGGTCACCATATTTAGAATTTTAATGATGAAGCATAAGTTTGTGAAGTTGACGCATGTTTCAAAGAATGCCAACTTAAGTTCCAAAAGGGTTGTTATTTTTAGAATTGAAGCATGTGAAGTTGGCGTATTCAAGGCCAAATGAAGTCATGAAAGCGTCGCTATATTTAGAATTGATTTAGTACATGAAATATGGCGAATTTCTTATTGTCAACTTTAGTTCTCAAAAGGGACGCTTTAGTTCTAAAATTGTGAATTTAGAGCAAGTGTGAAGGATGGTGAACTTAATATAGATTGTCAACTAGAGTCAAAATCGCATGAAGTTGTTAACTAAAGGTTGAAAAGGGAAACCCTAAAGCATGGCGATTTATTTAGCTTATCTTAGTTTCAGTTAACTGGAATAAGGTCCAATCACAAGCCAAGTGCGCTTTTCAAGGATTTCATGCTTTATGCAAATTTCATAGATGAAAATATATTTATTCAAGCAATGGCGTCCATTATTTCATCATCTTTAGCTTCAAAGTTCATATTCTTCTTGAGCGACCAGCAAGCTAAAGGTGCTACAGGTGTCTGAATTCAGTGTTCTTCATAGCAACGAGTTCAGATTGTTCAGAGGAAGGCAATTCTAGAATTTATTTTCACTTTGCATGCAGGTTTCATTACGTTCCAAGGAAGAAGTTGGCAGATTTTTCAGAAGCAGACAAGCAAAACTTTCTATCTTCTGTCTTATTTCTTCTATTTCTCACCTTAGGTACTTTCTTCGCATGTCAAAGAAATTCAACACATATTCAGAATCTGATCATCTGGGTTCGCATATTTCAACATCATCATCAAAACCCGTCTTAGATTTTAGAGAAAATTGCCCGTAGCTTCATTCAGAGCTCTATGCTTTTGCGAGAATCTCTTTGCATGTGGGCTTGAAGCTCATTTTTCAAGAATTCAGCTATACAGGTTTATTCGGTGCGTTACACAAAACCCATATTCCGGAAAAAAACTTCAAAATTTCTTTCGTCGAGCTATTTTAGCCTTGTCCGGAAGTTTTAGAGAATTTCTTCAAATATATATTAAACTTCTGATCAAAAGTCTTCATTTTCAAAATGCGGGTTTCAATCTCTAAGTGATTACAAAGGTGACTCGGCTCTTACACATAATTTCATCAAGCGTCGAATGAGACACGAATCATATTTATCTGGTGAATCGGGTAGTGCAGGAAGGTTAACAGCCGGCGCATTGAGAATCTTGAAATTTACGGGTTGCGGCGGCGACGTCCATTCTGTTACTACTTTAGGTCTTGAGTTCATTCTTACTTACATCAAGCATTATGACTCATCTTCACGACAAATCAGATCAGTTGACGGGAGGGTTGTTTGCAGTATCAAACCAAAGGACATAGAGAAATGTTTTGCTATTCCTCCTCGTTCAGATAACTTTACTGTGGTTCTTGAGGCCTGTGAGAAGATATGGGATGCTGATCAACAACGTTCGTAGAGGAAGGTGGCTCAAAAGTGGCTGAAAGTTCAAAAGACTAACATGCCTAAAAAGGTTGGTCGTGGTGAATTCGAAGAAGAAGTTGCTGTTTTGATAACCTTACTCAATCGAGTTACCGGTCAACAGGATGCAAGCACTTTCCATTCATGGATGTTTTACCTGATTACCAGAATTCTTGATGGCACAGAACATTTTGACTGGGCTATGTTGATTAGTGATTGCCCACATCAGCAGATTTCTGATTTTCTCAAGTTTCATGAGTTTCGTATGATATCCTACTTGGTCTACTTAGTTGCATTTCAAGGCAGCTACAGGCATCTAAAAACTAATGGTACTCTTGGTGTTCAACGTGTTCATGAGTACTATTCTCAGTTGGAGTTTTCTAAATCTGAACAAGACTTCCAAGCAGTGAATGATCATTTTTCTATGAGGACAGTCAGAGATCTTGACAATAGGATACATTAGTATTTACGCGAGGCAAATCAGCAATGGAGACTTGGGCGGATTGGTTTATCGATTCCTACTTTCACATATACAGCGAGTTTGGATATGGGAGAGCCTGCGATGTTGCCAAGTCCATCGAGACAAGATCATCTTCATGGAGTTTCTCAGGCAAATGCAACATGTTCATTTCTTTCTTCGCAATCGTCATAAGACTGCGGCTAATTTTCCATTCACATTGGGAATTTTCACTTGCAATGCGGCGACAGATGCCAGGCTTATGTCTACTGAGATAGAGAGGTTCAAGTTCAAAACTCATACCGAGAGGCGTTCCTATGATCCTCTTGGTCATTATGCAGATAGGTTGGAGCGAGGGATTGCACATGAGCCAGCACTTGAAGATTTCTGGGCTAATTGTGAAGATGAATTCGAGGTTCGTCGTCGTCACTATTGTAGACTCACTATCGGTTAGCTCTCTGATTACCTATTAGAAGATGTTGATGGTCTATCAGATGATGATGGAGAAGTTCTTCTCAATTCATATGTCAAAGATCAAGTTGCTCGGCAGCCACTTCGCTCACCTGATTGGTATGCTAAGGAGAATACTTCTATCGAGGAGGTTTCTAGGTCAGTTATCAAGACTAGCAGGTTGTTCTTGGAAAGATAACAGAAGCGAAAGTCAGTTCCTGTAGTAGAGCCGCCAAAAGGGTTTCTCTTCGTTGCCTTCTACTTCTAGGGCAAGACCTCGAGTTAAGGCCATTATAATACCTCCTGAAGGGGTTAGACTCAGTGGAAACATGGGAAAGAGAGCAACTGGTAAGAGGAAGCAAAAGCAAGTTGAGAATGTTCCTGAGATTCTAGTAGAGACAGTTATTCAGGCTGAACCTCACATTGAACCTCCTAGTCCGCCTCACATGCAACCTATTGACATAGATTCTGAGCCTGAGACACCAATTCAAGCTAGATCAGAGACACCTGAACCGCCACAAGTTTATACATCAGGGACAGTCTCTCCTCGAATTGAAAATATTGTTTAGTCATGTTGGCTCAAGAAGTCTTTGGGAAGACAGAGGTGAGAACCCTCATACAACCTTGATTTATCTGAGTTTGGTGAACCTTATCAGAGAAGGTCAAACAAGAAGATCAAGAAACAGGTGCATATCGAGAAGACTCCAAAATCAGAGATTGTTATCGAAGTTGTCATTCCTCCAGAGGGTAAAAGCTTAGATGAAGTTGAAGTTGGTGATTTCACTTTTACTAAGGCTAATCTTGGCAGGACCACTCGAGAGACAGATGTGACTCTTCTTAAGATTGTCACTAATAATCTTGAAGAGTGAATCACGAAGGATGGAGAAGATAAGGCCTTACTCAAGGCTGAAAATAGTCAACTTCGTCAATACATTTCTGATCTTGTTCACGGAAGTTCGAGTAGAGCGCCTGTTCTTCCTCAGAATACACCTGCAGAATGATGAAAGCTGGATCAGTTGGTTGGTCATGGCAGACTTTTGGACAACTGGATTGAAAGTGTAGTTGTTGCAGGTCAACATCTTCTTGCAGATTTGTATCAGTTGAGGAGTGATGCACATAAACTCCGTCAGGGTATTTAGTTGCTTGAAGTTGTAGTTGTAGAGAGTTTGGCAAAAGATCGTGTTCTGGTGTCTCAGTTGTCAGTTGCATATGATGCCTTGGAGATTGACGAGGATCAGGAGAAAGTTTTTACTTGGAAAGAGCAGCACCTTCTCAAAATGGAAATATGTGAGAAGATCTCTGCCAAGTTGTTTTCACTCAAGGATGATGTGGTTGGAGTACTTGCACTTGTCAATGGTTTCGTTGTTCAGATTTCGTGTCATTATCTTCTTGAAGATGGCACGTATGTTGAGTTGGACAAAGTACAAGCTGAATTCAAGAAGCTGATTTGTGACAGCCTTGAAGGTGAGCCAATGGCGCCTAAGTTAGAGAATATTTCAGTGATTGTAGCTAGTCTCATAAAGGTGACTGAAGATTGTAAAGATGGCATGCATACGATCAGGGAAAGTGGCAGAGAACTGAAGAAACAGACTGTTGTTTTGAACAGCATCAAAGTGCCAGATGACACGGAGATTGATGAGTTCTTGGTCAAAGTGTTAGACCGAGATGACATGGAGTGATCTGCCAGTTGGAACCTGCAGTTAATTTCAAGGATTGAGTCATGAGCAACAGTTAACTCGACTTTCAGTCTTGAGTTTACTTGCTGACTTAACACATGCTTATCTCGTCCTTGGAATTATCATCACAGGAGTTAGGGTTAGGGTTTCCAATTAACTGAAGGTAGTGTCTAGTTAACTTTGCTTTAAATAAGGACGTGCATGCTTGCACATGGTCCATTTAGGTTAGTTGTTTCGGTTAACTGATGGTAGCTTTCCAGTTAATTGTATAGTTTACTTCATTAGGGTTTTGCAGCAAATCTTGCATGCATTGCAAGACTGTAGATGACTCAAGGTGATTTTAGGGTTACCTACACCTTGATGTATATAAATAAGAGCTTTTGCTCATTTGTAAATAACTTTTGCTTGAGAGAGAAATATATGCCGCGCCTACCTTGCCCTTAATATTGCTCTTTTGGTATTTGTTCATGTGTTTTCGCTATTACAATCAATTGTTATGCCACATAGGGTTTCATGCAATTGTAATGGTGGATTCTTTCCATAGTTTAGATAAATCTGTTTTGTGCATCTTTACCATTATGATCAATTGTTATGCCACATAGGGTTTCAAGAGATTATGATGATAAATATGTTTTGTGAAGTCTTTACTATTATGATCAAGTGTTATGCCACATAGGGTTTCATAAGATTGTCATGGTAAATTCTTAAATCTGTTTTGTGCCCAATAAACTTGTTCAGATTGAGATAATAGTTGCGCCACATTTCCTTCAAGTAGAGAATCTGAATCCGTTTATCATTTGATAGTCAAAACCTTGCTCCGTTTCCTCATGCTCTGTTTTCTTGAGGGAACTGGATAGAATTTAAGTTATTAAGTTTAGTTGTAGTTAGTGAATTTGTGAAACCAGAGAAAATTCTCAGTTGCAACGTATATAGTTTTTGAGAAAGCCTTGTACCTCTACAGCTGAAACAAAAAGACATGAATTAGTTTAGTTTATTTCCCTTTGCAGGTATTTTTGTCAAGCACAACGAGGGAGCTTCCCCTCCTAATTTGAAGAGCACTCATTGCGTAGTGTACATAGTTGTCTGTACCAACTCTTACTCCAGAGGTGCTAGTTGTTACGCCAACAAGAATTAAATAGAGATTGCTTAGCAGTGCTACTTGATGAGGTGCTTGACACCTTGTAGGCAGTGAGGAAGCATTCAAACTTGCAGACCTTTCTCAAATTATCTGTTTAGGCTGGAATTTAATAAAATTCATGTATTTGTTATGTAATTAATAGTCCATCACTTAGAAGAATTGAGGAAGGAGCACTCTCACTGTGGATTTCTCTCTATTCTAACAAGACGGCGGGATCTAGCATTGGGAGTAAATGTGATACCCAAGAGTTGGCTGAGTATGTGAGGATCCTAGGCAAACCCAAGCTAGACCTTATAAAGAAAATAGTGGCAAAAATTGTAAGAAACTTGCTACTCCCACATTGGATTGGATACATAACCCTCATTATCCAACCAAAGCAATTCCTCCCTGTATTTCAAGTAAAGACAAGAAAAGCATAAGCTATTAAGATTATAAAAAATAAAATGACAATTAACTTGGAAATGTAACCTTATGCATTCTATCGTCATCCACAAGCCCTATAAGACTATATACAATTGGAACAACAATGAAGGTAATTTGAATTGGATTTATACCTTCCTCAAGCATGTGTTCAAAAAAAGAGTTTACTTGCCACAATGATGCTGCACAAACCTGACATTAGAGCATTGTTGGAACTAAACCTTTTCTAGTGCTTCCACATTTGGAAGACTTTGTAATAGAGCATTGATGAGAGGAACATTTGTTCTTATGAGGACCGTTGTCAAATAAAGTTTGCACCCTTGCTAAGCTATCAACTATAGCAACTTATTGACACATGGGAACACTTCGAGGTTGTGGGTGACCTAGGAATGAAGTGGACCTCCAGATTAAGGGCCGGTTCCCCTTAAGATATCTTGAGAATACTAAAGAATGATAAGGAAAAGAGTAAGAAGGATATACTTGAAATTTAAAACCTATCATTAACAGGTGATACACCAAAGATAAAAATATGACAATACTGCAGAAAACTCACAAAAAATCTCAATAGAGCTAAACAATCTCACAATACAGAGATTTATGTTTATAAAAAATGAGTCTATGTAAGGTTCTGATTGTTCTAATGCTTAACACAAGGAAAACAAAGATGTTTTCACAGATATAAGTGCAATAGAAAGAGATCACTAACATAAACCAACTTTATGACATAATATCCTTTGCATCCAGTACTGAAGGAATCTGATAAAATAAAGGATCACACAGAATTTTATCATGTAACTCACAACCAATCACTAAAACAACAAAGAAAATTTGTGAAGGAAATGACTTTCTATTGAGAAAATAAGGAGTCTCTGTGTTACAGATCTATAGTATTCATGAAAATGAGTTACAAAGTCTGAATAATGCTCTTTCAAAAATCTCCTAACCAAGAACTCCTTTACAAAAAAGGAAAAAATGCCATATATACCAAAGAAGGTCGGCCCCCGCCCTAGGGTTTTTACAAAAATATCAGTCGGCTGAAAGATCTGCCCTTAGATCTTTTTTAAATGGAGTTACTTCTGCATTGAATACATTTTCCCTCTGTCCATGGTCGAGCCTCCCATTCCTGCTCGATTTAAATGCTCTAAAGCATTATCATTAATGCCAATGCCCCTTTACCAGTAGCGGTCCCAACTGTCATTGTGACTCATGGTTTCCTCTTCTTCAGCTTTCTTCTCACTCCAGATCTTTCTTCAAGTCGACCATCTTCGAGGAGCAACATCAGATTTACCTACTAGATTCAAGCACCATTAGTGACTAATCACCTCCGATCCCAGAGTAGATTGATGTCGTCATGCTCTATCGATCACGTTCGCAGGGGGAGTCAAATAGTCAAATGGCCCATGGTCCGTCCCTAGCTCCCTCTGATTGGTTGAATTTGTGCCACGTAAGCTTTTCGGGCAGTCAAAGGTCATTCAAGAGGATCGCATGTCGGTGAGACACTAGTCGTATCTCCCCGATGCGATTAGACTTCACAGCAGCAGTCGGCACGACACACAACTATTGGCAAGACCTCATATCAAGTTGCAAAAGTTATACCGATGTCCCAAAAATTATTGCCCAGACTATTGCTATTGGCCAAAATAACACCAGGTCGGTGAGACTTCATAGTGAAATCCTCCACTCTCCCCGAGCTCACCTCACTTTGGCATGACCCTATCGGGTCGGCAAGACTTCATGTATTCGGCAAGAGGTCACAACGAGCGCCAAGAGTCATACCGATATCCTTTTTGATTGGCAAGTCCATCACTATCGACAAGACTCTCCATTGTCGGCGGGACCTTTCACCGAGCCTTTCATCCTTTGGCGAGACACCATCGGGTCAGGGAGACATTACGGAAAACTCAAATCTTCTACCGAGACCTTTCAAAACTGGCGGGGGTGGGGCCAGGATGGAATCAGAACCGGGATCGGGGGAGCGGGGGCAACACAAAAGAGTCGACGGAACCGGAACCGAAACCAAATCCAGACCTGAAACTTTTTTGAAGTTTCAAGTTCGGATTCCGTTCCGATCCCGCCCCCGGAAAAACAAAGCAAGAAGGAAGAAAGAAAAACACAAGGAAGATCTAAGAGGAGGAGACATCCCTCGACCATAGGCAGCAAAAAAGCAAAGAAAAGAAGAAAGGGCGGAACAGGGATCAGAACTGGAACAGAAACAGGAACTAGAACTTTGGAAAAGTTCCAATGTTCGGTTTCCATCCCAATCCCGCCTCCGGCAGAACAAAAGGAAAAAGGCCAAAGGAAAATAAAATGAAAAGGGGGAAAGTAAGGCAAAAACAAAAGGGAGGACCCCCCAATAAAAATGAACATCCGCACACTGGGCTCAACCCTTGTGGGAGCCACATTTAATCCATGTGCCGAATTTTAAAACATAATTTCCCCTGGAGCTGCACAAGAAGCAAACAAGTTAGAAGGTATGTAACCTTGATGCAAATTTTCCTTCAGTTGGCCTTCATGAACACTCGAAAACATAGGTTACCTTGCCTGATTGAGCCCGTAGGTGAAAATTGGGTAACAAGGACAACTACTTATTTTCCCTAGTACAAAGCTGCAAGAAAATCAGTCGCATCCAGTACATAAAAAACCCAACCTCTGACATTGCAAAATATAATTTATCTTCTTAATAGGTAGGACCAATGAATCATTTCTGCTATATTTCTAATTGCAATCAAAGTAGAAAGCATAAATTTGATTCCATTGACGGTGGGATCCTCAATGCAAGACAAAATTCCACCTTATTGGATCTCAAGCAAGAATAATTTTATTCATCTCCTTTCAAACTTGCATTCATTTGAAAACTTCAATCAACTTCATGGGTGCAGGAAAGGCAGTCACTTCATTCAAAACGTAGTACATAGGAGTGCAACCTTCCTTGTGTGTAGAATCTTCATCTAGCTTTCACAGCTCAGGTAAAAACTCATCTAGAACCTGGTAAAGAATTAATATAGTGGAATCTCACATGTTATAGTAGGTAGTGACTTTCTATGAACGAGGTATACAATATTTGACAACTGACTTTGGAGCAAGTTGATAGAATGAAAGTTAAACTACAAAACCAAACAGAAAGAGTTTGGTATCTTGAAACCAAAATCACACAATTTCTCTGTAATTCTCCAAAAACCAATTCCAATTAGCTAAAAACAACAAAGAGCCAAAATGTATTAACTATAGTGAACTTCTCTAAATATACCTTCGCTCAAGCATGAAGTCATAAGTGATGTAAGAAAAAGTTTCGAGAGATTCAACAAAATAAAGCAAAATATTTACGACATATTATCTAAATAGGAGAAATAGAGAGGGTTAGCCCTGTAATAGTTTTTCAAAATATGGGCTGAAAAGGCTAAAGCTTACATATCATATGTGGGACTGATGTGACCTTCTAGTTTAAGATAAAAAGAACAAGAAAAGAAAAGTGGTTAAGAAACTACCAGCTTTATATTTTTTGGGAAATTTAGCGGGGTGCTACTTGTTTGGTTGTATAAGCGCACACAACTACTTAGAAATTCATGGCAAGCTGCTTCCCTAGAGCCTTCCCTTTGGTGTAACCCTCGGTCAAATCCTAGTTGATGATTAGCAACCCAAGCATCACCTCCACCATCCTCAAAAACACTCCTGCTAGAAAGCTCATCGGGCTCTCTGTCCACATCCTTGTTGAGGCTCCCTACTGCCATGTTTGTTGGCCACCATGTCAAGCGTTAGAAAACAAATTCAGCCTCTTTATAACCCCGGCTTCAAAAAATCTCATAGAAGACCCTAAAAAAATTCGGCTTAAAAAAATCTAGGGGAAAATTGCTCGAGAAAAGTTTTTTGCAACCTTCTAAATAGAATATAGTAGTTGCGAGTTAATATATGTTTTCACATGACGTATGTGAGCAATTTCGATTTGATTCGGGAGATCTAATTTTATCTCAGGAACCAGAAACCAACAAACTATTTCAATGGCCAACCAGGAGTTATTTGATGGCGTGAGACAGGTTTGGGCTCAAATCTAACACTATATATAGCCTATCAGCTAAATATATTAGTATATTAATATATAATATATTAAGATGCAATATTCCAAGACAATGGTTGGGTCCATGTATTTTAGGTGCAGGGTAAATGTTCCTTCATCTAGATTCCATAATTTCCATAAGTCAAAGTCCCTATTTTAACCATTACTAAGTTATGTCTAATTTTCATTTAAATATTTATTTAAAATCAAATATACATCTCTACTTTAGTCCATAGGAAGCTAAGAATATCAATAGTGTTTGTTAATCACCCTTCTTCAAAAGTGAAAATCTTGTTGCAAGTCTTGACTATTGGTATTCTAATACTAGCAACCAAGGAAAATACATATTCAATTAT
The DNA here is from genome assembly GCA_007258455.2 of Sequoia sempervirens. Classification (NCBI taxonomy): domain Eukaryota; kingdom Viridiplantae; phylum Streptophyta; class Pinopsida; order Cupressales; family Cupressaceae; genus Sequoia; species Sequoia sempervirens. The sequence continues at coordinate 44,240 of VDFB02105966.1, forward strand.
TTAATATTTATATATTTAATTGAAAACTCCATTCAAATCTTATACATTATGTATACATGTAAATTATGTTTATATTTTTGAGTTTTCGATCTTAGAGAGATTCTTTGTATAATTTGAATAGCAATTCCATCATACGTATACAATCTTATACTTTATGTATACATGCAAATTATGTTTATAGTTTTGATTTTTAGATCTTAGGAAGCTTCCCCATATAATTTCAATGACAATTCCACCATACATACAATTCAGATTGAGTTGTCATAAAATAGAAAAATTAAACTACTAATAGGACCTACAAAAAAAATCCTTTAGATTATAAATATTTGGTTTGGTCTAAGACTTAAAGGTAAATACTAAAGGTTTCTTTGTGAAGGTTTCAACATCTAGAGAGTTAGATGTCTTAGGCATAACGTCTAATTTCTAGTATTTAGGGTATAAAGAAGTTTGTGCAGCATGCCATTAATTTCCCTTAAAAATCAGCCTGACCTCCCTTTTCTTGAGCTCATTCTAATCATTTTACCCCATGCAAATTTGTCCCTTTTCTGCCCTTTGTGTTAATAAGCCATGGTGCCCAACTCATGAACTCCCTAGATTGCACATCATGTGCTTCCCTCTAGCTTTATTTGGATTTACGTATGTAGAATTTTACTTATTCAAGCCCACAAGGGAAGCCTCAATAGCTTTTTTTATTTTTTCATGTTTCCTACTAAGAAAATCCTAATAAACCATGTGTTTTGTTCTCATTGGCCCTCGATAATTTGTTTGGTGGCCTTATGAATAGTTTTCATTCACCCGCCTCAATGAACAATGCA
>VDFB02105968.1:0-10451 GCA_007258455.2 Sequoia sempervirens
CTATGCAGCTGCTTGGGTAATTTGGAATAATGTGACTTTGGCTTCTCCAACCAAGCATTAATCATTTGCTGAGCCTTGGTGGGCTCATTCTCATAGTATGTTCTGGCCAAGTCCATGTTCAGAGCGCACACAGAAGGCAAATCCGGCATGTCAAAGGCCTGGGCAATAGAAATGGGGTTGAAATTTGCTAAGACCCTTCCCTCAGTACTGACAACCCTCTGTGTGTCGAAGTCATACTACCGAGCACACTCAAGTATTAACTCATAGCATTGGATTGCAAGAGGAAACTCTGCCACATGCACCAGTCTGGACTTCATCATTCCCTTTCTCAGGATCGATAGATCCTTCTGAGCTGTTCTCTCTTTGAACTCCTCATACCGCCATGCTCCAACGTTCGTGTCTGAGACTTCAGACCACACCGAAGATATCTTGCTTTCAGGGAGCTGGCACTTGGTGTCTAATCTTAACCTCTCTGCCTCTAAAATGGAAGATCCTTCCATGTCACCCTTAGATTTTCTAGCTACAACCTTGCTTGATTCGGCCTGCATCCACAAAAGATCGCCATATGTATCCAATTATCATGCATATTCCAATCAAAGGGTTAGTAAAAAAATCACATAAAGCCATTGAAATCCATCACAAATCACCAATCCTCGAAAATCCAGAAAAATCAAACAATCCAGGAAATCAAGATAAGTCGGGAAAATCCAGTCGGGGCAGAATTTCAGAGAAATCCGACCCAGACAGATTCCTGTCGCCAAAACATCATTAGTCAAATAAATTGCTAGTATGGACAAAAGATCATAAGATAATCATGAAATTCATTCATTGGCAACAAGAAATTAGCATTTAACCTTTACTCCATGAATCCTATCTTCGGAAAATCGAAAGAAGTAAAACCATACAGGGAAACTGGAAAAGTCTGGACAGGAAGGATTTTCGCAGATAGCTCAAATATTCTAGAATTCGCTATAGCCAGTGGAATTGGCCGAAACCGGGAAAATCCAGGTGCACAGAAATTCCGCGGACACCTCGAAAACCCGACGAAAGACAACACGCGAACCAGCGACTGAATGAACATATAAAACCTTGCTAATTTGGATTCAAATGACTCCGAAATCGACGCCAACCAACCAGATTCGAAATGTACCTAAACTTTAATTTCAAAAGACCTAGAATGACTGATCTTCATGGCAAAACGATGATGCCCTAATTTTGAAGAATAAGCCTCCCACCATGAAAACCAGGATAACTTCAAGGTTTGGAACACTATTCCTAAGGATGAATCTAAGCGGTCCGAGTCTTCACGAGGCAAGGAACAGGTTTAATACAAGCGCAAGATAGACAAAACAAATTCATTAATACGGGCCGAGCACCGAGAAAACCCTAACCTCGGACAATACAGTAAATTACGTATTTAGAGGACAAGAATCTGACCTAGAACACCATCCAAATGGATGCACCCATCATCTAATGGATAAATACAAGCACATATGGCACGGGTGATGAGGTTTCCCAGGAAGATGGGTCAAACCCCAATTCAATGAAACACAATCATGACCAAGTATGGGCCAACCCAGAAATGACCATTAATCAACATAGAATAGTTCAATCATCATGCAAACAGATGAAAGGGCCAATGATAACCTACCATGGATTAGTCCAGACAAAACTCGAACTCGAGGAAGCAACTACAAACCGAAAATGCCCCAGCAATGAAAACCTTAATCTGCGCTCCACCAATCCACACACATGCAGCCCGAAATCGATGATCAAAGATCAAATAGGGGATGCACTCAAATGCCAAGGCAGCAAACAAGTGACTAATGAAGTCGAAATGATACTTGAAAGATTTTAAATTCACCCATATACGCGTCTGAGCAAAGGTACTTTGGGCATTAATGAGCAACAAGACGTGTCTGAAAATCCAGAAACCCAAGCCCAAGATGAAATTTCAAAAAATCCCAAGATACGCGGAAAATTCGGATGAACACGAATTTCACGGATATGGCAGAAACCGAGATTTTAAAAAGTTCGTGATTTCAGCGAAATTTCAAGAAAAATCCGCTGTGAACCGAAAATCCCGTGAGTCAAGGTAAAACCCTGGGATTCAAAAAATTCAGCAATGAACAGACAATGAACCAGAACTCGAAGAATCCACCTGAGCTGGAAAATCCTAGATTCAAGTCAAAACCCGGATTTTCACTAAAAGCCAATTTTAACCAATTCAAACCCAAGGGCAAGACCAAGGCCAACAAGACCAACATCTTAAGACCCCAAAAAGGCAAATCTAATAAACCCAAGGGTCAAAAAACAACATAAAAGAGGGTCCCTATCTATAGTATGTGCAAACCTAATAAACAAGAGAGATTTGAGAAAAAAGAGTACAAAGGGGAGGAGGGAGGGAGGGGTGGAGAGAGATATAGAGATTTTGAGGGAGAGAGGATACATAGATTTTGGGGAGAGGGATTGAGGCACAAAGAGATGAATATCGATAGAGAGAGATGTAGAGAGAGTTAGAGACTGAGGTGGAGGAAGAGAGGATAGAGAGATTTTTGGGGGAGGGATGGAGGCAAAAAGAGATGAATATTGATAGAGAGATATAAAGAGAGTTAGAGACTGAGGTGGAGGGAGAGAGCGTTGAATAGTTAGATTCAAGAACATGATGATTTTAGTGCAGGCCAAAACACGAGCATGTTTTTGCTCACACAAAACAGGCACGCATTTTGGCTCGCACAGAACACACACACGTTTTGACTCGTATAGAACACACAGGCGTTTTGGCTTACACAGAACACACATGCATTTTGGTTCACACAAAACACACACGTGTTTTGGCTTGCATAAAACACACACGTGTTTTGGCTTGCACAGAACACGCATGCATTTTGGCTCACACAAAACACACATGAATTTTGGCTCGCACAGAACACGCATGCGTTTTGGCTCACATAGAACATGCGCACGTTTTGGCTTGCATAGAATAGGCACGTATTTTGGCTCGCACATAACACACACACATTTTGGCTCGCACAGAACATGCACACGTTTTGGCTAGCACAAAACACACACATGTTTTGGCTTGTAATTAGGCTTGGATGACAAGCCTTAGGCTTGGATGGTTCATTTGCCTCATTTTCATGTGATTTTTTCCTCTATTATTGTTTTTCAACTTGCTTGTCATCAACTTTACACATTATAAATCAAATCTTAGTAAAATTACCACCATAATTTTAGACGTCTATTTAATATGAACATTTAAATTGGATATGAAAATTTAAACTTTTTTTTTAATGGAAAAAAGGGGTAAAAATTTATTGAATAACAGAAACCAGCATTACAAACAAGTCAAAGGCAGAAGCCCGAAAAGGAAAAAATACACAAAAGAACCTAGAAACAAATTAGTCAATGCCCCCTTTGTCCTCTGCGAGAACCCTCTCCAAATCCGGCCTAAGCTCCTGAGGTAGCTGAGCCCAATCCTCAATCTTCCAATCCTCTGGATGCTCAGAAGCCCACTTGGCCAAACAATCAGCCGCCCTATTCCATTCTCGCAGAATATGGACAAAAGACACCCTCTCCATAAGATTGCCAATCTGCAAAATTTGTTGTACCAACACCGCCAACTGCCAGTTCACATCCGACATTCTTCCTTTATTGAGTAAATTAACCAGAACCTGAGAATCAGATTCACAAATAACTCTACGCCATCCCAGCTCAAAGGCCCTCTCTAAGGCATGAAGAATCGCCCATCCTTCCATGAGGTTGATAGTCTGTGTTCCCTTATGAATGGAAAAAAGAAAAACCATAGAACCCGAGGAATCCCTGCCAACCCCCCCAACACCAGCAGGACCAGGATTTCCTTTGGAAGACCCATCAGTATTAACCTTCAAAATTCCCACAAGGGGACACTGCCACTTCCCTTGTCATTGAACTCTTTGTCCCACTCTCCTACCTTTCTGACCCCCCGAATCAGTAGGGGTAAACCCCTGAATACCCAGTCGTGCCACCAACTCTGCATCTTTCTTCTCAAGCGGTAGCTCCCCGACACCCCTAGCTTGAATTGTCTCCTAAACCATCCCAAGAACTCTTCCCCACACCTATTGAACCTGTAACCCTTCCCCTTTGAAAATCCTCCTATTCCGTTCGAGCCAAATCTGCCACAATAGAAAGATAGGACCAGCCTCCCATGCATCCTGCAAAAAAGAGGCCATCGAGGGAGGCCTACCCAGGCTAGTCCAAAATTCCATTAAGGAGGAAGCATGAACACAGGGGCTATTCCAAACCCCCCACCAAGAATGCCAAATATGCAGGGTGAAAGGACACCGAAAAAATAGATGCGAAGAGTCCTCAACCCCATTCCCACACAACACACACTTCGACGGGCCCTGAAACCCACGCTTCTGGATATTGTCCCAAGTCAAACACCTGTTCCAAGTCAAAATCCAGGCAAAGCAGTTGCATTTTGGCCAAGAAAACTTATTCCACACCTTTTTCCACCAAGGGACCTCTGCCCCCTCAAACCTTTGAGAATGCAACCTCCGATAACCCGACGCCACCGTGTAGTGGCCTTTTGGATTAGGCGCCCAAGCAAGAATATCCTTATCTCTGAGGGGGTTGCACTGCCTACCTGAAAGAATATTATTTAGATCCCTACACTCCTCAGCCATACCAATCACTGGCCACTCCTCAGGAGTCTTCCATCTAGCTCTCATAAGCTGACCTTGTAAAGAAAGCACCTTAAAATCACTTACCTTCGTCCAGCCAGCATCACTGAACCTCCTGCTCAAGGCCACCAAATTAGGGAATTGAGAGAGGATGGGAGGATTGCCATCCCAAGAGTCATGCCAAAAATGAACCTCAGTCCCTTGCCGACAGATCCAAAATAAGCCATCTTTAATGAGCGTAGCTCCCTTCTTAAGGGTAGCCCAAACCACAGATCCTTTCCCAAGCAAGGGATAACGCGGTATATCTTCCCCAGGAGTGCCTTGAATATACTTAAAGGAAAGGATCCTAGCCCAAACCCTATCCTTCTCCGTGCACCACCTCCAATAAAGTTTTGCTGCCAAAGCCAACCCCTCCAGAGCAGGTTGCCTCAACCCCAAGCCCCCCAACTGCTTAGGGCAACACACCATGTCCCAACGAACCAAACTCCACTTGGAAGACAAAAGATTGCCTGCCCATAAAAACTGTCTAGCCAGTGAATCCAATTCAGCCACAAAACCTTTAGGGGCCACCTGTAACATGCACCGATAAATGGGAAGAGCCTGGATCACAGACTTCAGCAGCTGAACCCTCCCAGCAAAGGACAACCATCTGGTGGTCCAATGAGTAACCTTCGACCGCAGTTTATCCAAGATAGGCTGCCATGACTCCCTTGTTAGTCTACCCACCGCAATAGGAAATCCAAGGTAAGATAGAGGAAGGGACCCAATCTGGAATCTAAGAACTTGAGCTATTCGCCTCTGGATAGGACCCGGAGTATTGAAGAAATAGATGGAAGATTTGTCATCATTAATTGATTGACCCGAAGCCTCAAGGTACACGTCCAACACCCTGTGAAAGTTTGTTGCCTCCCGAATAGTAGCAACCCCCATCAAGGCAGTATCATCCACAAACTGCAAATGAGATTGAGGAGGTAAATCATCCCCCCACTTCCATCCCTGAATAAAGCCCAGCTCCACCTGATGTCTCAAAAGGCGTCCCAATCCTTCCACAAGAAGAATAAACAAATAAGGGGAGAGAGGGTCACCTTGTCTTATCCCGCGAGAAGCCGCAAACAACTCAGAATGCTCCCCATTAGTTAAAACAGAGAAAGAAACAGAAGTGACACAACTCATAACCCACTGAATCCAATCATCTCCGAATCCGAATCTAGCCAGGATCTTTTGGAGAAAGGACCATCGGACTCTATCGTATGCCTTAGCCAAATCAAGTTTGATGAACATAGACTTTTCTCTAGAAATAGCCATAGAGTGGATGGTCTCAGTGGCTATAACAACCCCATCCAGAATTTGTCGGCCCTCCACAAAACCACTTTGCTCCTCAGAAATGAGCAACTGTAGCCACTTTTTCAACCTATTAGCAATTAGCTTTGTAATAATCTTATACACCACATTGCAAAGGGCAATAGGTCGGAAACGACTCAACCTGTCAGCCCCTTCACACTTGGGGATAAGAGCCAAAAAGGTGGCATTCAGGGCCTTTAACATTTGCTTATTCCGCTGCGACTCCTTGACCACCTCTAATAAATCAATTTTAATGATCTCCCAGAATTCCTGGAAAAACTCAATCGGGAAGCCATCAGGGCCAGGGGATTTTCCTTTCTTCATTTGAAACACCGTCCTTTCCAGTTCTTCTAATGTAATCTCACCCATAAGATCCTCCTTCATCTCTCGTGACACCAACTGAGGAATACAAGAAAGGACATGAGCCTCCTCCGCCGAATTCCCCTGCAGCTCCTCTCTGAATAGGGAAGAAAAATAGTGAACAGTTTCCTCTGAGATACGTTGATGAGAAGTCAGAGTCTCCCCTCCATCAGTGATCAAAACAGGAATAGAGTTTCCATGCCTTCGTGCCCTAACCGAATGAAAGAAGAAGGCAGAATTTTTATCCCCATCCTTAATCCAATCAATCCGGGATTTTTGCTTCCAAAAGATCTCCTCCCGCAGCTCCCATTCTTCCAAAGCCTTCAAGGCCCTAGATTCCTCCTGTAGCAGGCTCTCAGACACCCCATTCTCCCTAATTACCCTCGTTATACCATCCAGTTTAGCTTGAGCATCAGACTTGGCTTTAAAAATATTGCCAAAGCAATTCCTATTCCAATGTTTAATCTTATACTTAACAAATTGAAGAAGCTTAGTGAAGACATACATTGCCGTACCAAAGGAAGGTCTACCCTCCTGCCACCACCGAGCAATGAAGTCATGGAGATCAGGATCCCGAAACCACATAAGTTGGAATTTAAAGGAAGGCTTGAAAGGCCGCCTAGCTGAGAGGATAGTAATCTTTATAGGCCAATGGTCTGAGCCCCTCCAGTCAAGAATCTCCGAGGAAGAAGACCACCTGTCCCCCACCCAGAAACAAGAAACCAGAAACCGATCCAATCGTTCAGCAATGCAGTCTTCACCAGGCCTCCGACTGTTCCAGGTAAAATGACCATTACCAGGCTTGATATCAACCAGATTCAAAAGAGAAATATTGTCCTGGAATAGGATGGCAGAAGCCTCCAACCGCATAGTACCACCCCGTTTCTCAGCAATTTCTGTGATAGCATTGAAGTCACCCCCAATGATCCACGGAAGAAAAGGATCCATACTTCGCACATAGCGAATATTCGACCACAAAATTTGCTTGCCCTGCATATCCACTGGAGCATAGATGTTGGAGAACATAACCAATTCACCAGATTCATAGCAAGAGGCCACCAAAGAGATAGAGGATTTGAAGGATACCCACCACTGGGGGAAAATCTTCTGAGGGTTCCATAAGCAGGCCACCCCTCCAGACGAACCTTGAGCACCAATACACTGGCACTCTCCGTTCATCCAAAGCTTGGGCATAATACCCATCATACATTCCACAGAAATCTTGGTTTCTTGCAAAAAGAGCATGTCAGGAGACTGACATCTAATCAAATGCTGAACAGCTTTTTGTCGAGGGCCGCTGTTTAAGCCCCTAACATTCCATGATAGAACAATCATTTCAGAGAACTTGAGAAATGAGAGTCCAAAGTCTTGACTGACCCAGAATCCACTAGATTTTCCCCTATCAACTTAATCTTCTCCAAGTCCTTTTTCCTACCCAATTTAGCGACTTTCTCTGCCCCTCCTTTCTTAAGATCTTTCTGCAATATACCCAAATGAGGAGATGGCTTACTGTTCTTTCCTGCCTCTGAGCCAGACCGCCGCATAGAATGAGACCAAACCTCATTATCCTTCACCACAATGCTACCTGAATCTTTTTGAGCCTCTATCTTTAGTTCAGATTCAAAGTGAGTGGTCCCATCCACTAGAGGATTAGGAGAGACCGTGGGCCCAATCCCCTCCTGACCAGAGCCTCCTCCAACAAACTCAGCCTCTTGTGATCCCAAACCCACCACTTGATGATTTTCCTGCACCATTTCAACCATTTGCCCCTGATGTTCAGTTCCCAAAACTCCTTGATCTAAATCCACCAAACCTGGATTCACCTCTTGTTGGTTAAGATCCTCCAAGACCTCAAATCTATTAAAAGTATCCTCCTCCTGTCTCTCTTTCATACTTCATTTGTGCCCCTTATTCCTATTCCGAGATCTAATAGGAATAAAGCCTTCCTCCCCGGTCCCACTACCCTGAATAGGGCCCTTGCCCTTGTCCACTCTAGGCAGGATGTTAGAGGGCTGTGAAGAATTATCCTCCAAAGGCTTGGCCCTTGGGCATCTACTCAATAAGTGGTCGTACTCATGACACAAACGACATCTGAATGGTAAAGTCTCATAGTCAAGCTGTTGAATCCAAGTAAAAGATCCTGCGCAAACCTCCAAGGAATCTGGAAAGGGTTTACTTAAATCAATTTCCACACAGAACCGAGCAAAGGTCATTACCTTTTTGAACTGTGTCTGCTGCAAAGATCCCACATGCTTACCAAGCATTGAGGCTAGCAGGTGCAAGACATCATCTCGCCAGCATTCGACCGGAAGCCTTGGCAATCTAACCCAAACAGGAACCCTGCTAGGAATCTCCTCTGCCGGATCAAAACCTGCATGCCACGGCTTGATAAACAAACCCACCTGGTTGTAGAAATAAGGGCCTCCTTCAAAAACCTTGATCCTGTCTGCCATGCAATCGAAGGTCACCATAAAATAGCTGTTTGCAAGGAGTCTAATCTCCATCTCACCTTCGGGCAACCAAGTTCGCCGAGCCCAGGCCTCCAAAAATTGCAACGAGATTTTCAACCCCAAAAACTTACAGTAAAGGGAATGTCGAGAGTAATACTCAATATCTTCCGCGAGCATCTCCATCGGAATCACGACATTCGGCCTCTCTTTGCACCTCTCTAGGAATCCATTAATCTTTGGCCAACGAAAACCCCCAAAGGAACCCATCACGTTTTTCTCCAAGTTTAGATCAAATAAATTATTATCAAAAATTTTAGACCCCTGAAGCAAGGGTTTCGAGCCAACAGCAGAACGAAAATCAAGCTTGGGACCAGTCCCTGACGATTCCCCTTGAGCCATAGGAGAGAAAAAGAAAACCCAAACAGGAAAGCAAACCCTCAAGGCCACAAGAGAAAAGGCCTCACGCCACACTTCGCCCCCACAAACCACCACCAATAGGAGTAAGCACCAAAGCACGAGCAAAACACAAAAGGATTCTTCACAAAAGAAGAACCCAGCCCGCTAAAAGAGCACCGCGCAGCTAAAGAAGAGTGGCCACGCACCACCCACAACCGCACTCCTAAGCACCACAGCCCCACACGGGTTTAACAAGCAGACAGAACCTTCCCTGACCGCGGCACATAGAAGCACACCTAGCCGCCAAGCGCACAGAGAAAGGAAGGAAAAAAGACCGACGGCGCATCTCAGATCCACACTATCACACCCACAGAAGAACCAGAACAAAGAAAAAAAGAAACCAGAGAAGCCCTACCCCGTCAGCAAACAAATCCCCCCACCGATCACACGCATGCAAGAACAGAGGCGAGCTAGGGCACAGACACCCTAGCTCGACCCGTACAGTTCAGAGACGCCATCTTCTTTGTCCTCCGCTTTCCTAGGATTCAAAAATTTAAACTTGGCTAAAACTAAACATTTTTTTTAATTTAAATGAAAAGAAAAAAATCTTTAAATTTAGACTATTTATTTAATTTAATATAATAAAGTTATTTGTTTCCTTATTAATTATTAATTAGTTAACATTTTTTTATTTCACAAACTAACATATAGTAATTAATATAAGTTGTAAATAGAAGGTGAATTATTTCTAAAACAAATATGATAGAATTTGTGATTGATTTAAATGATTAATTTATTAATATTAATTTAAATTTGATTTAAAAGTAATTACTGTTAATTTTAAAGTTGATTTTCAAAAATAATAAATATTTTATAAAAGTAATTAGTATTTATTCTAAATAATTATTGTAGTCTTAATTCATTTATTTTGCAAAACGTATCTTAGTAATTAGAGTTTGTTCAAATTTCAAAGCAATTGAAAATTTGTTAGTTTAAATATATGTTTAATAAGTGTTGTTTTAGAATTAATTTATGACAAAGAGAAGTGATTAGTATTAATTTATTTAAATTATAATATAAAAATAATTTACAAGGTATTCATTTATTTTTAAATAATAATTAATTAATTTATATTAAAAAGTAAATTTTTTGAGTAATTAGTATTAATATTTTGAAAAAATTAGCTCAATTAAATTTATGCTACAAATCAATTTAGTATTAAAGGTAATTAAAAATAGTT
>VDFB02105970.1:0-19760 GCA_007258455.2 Sequoia sempervirens
CATGTTGTGTTGTTGAGCCTAGTTCCTAGGCTCTTCAAGTTTCATTAATTTTTCTATTCTTTCTTCCATAGGCTTAGGAATGTCTAGATCTTCTTACAAGATAAACTTACAAACTGGCAGTAAATTATGCAAAGGAAGTCTAGCTTGAGTCCCATATACAAACTAAAAAGGTGATTTCCCAATGGCCTTATTTACAGTAATTCTATCTACCCACAAAGCCAGTCTCAACTTGGAATCCTAGGCCTTTTTATTATTATCCAACATTATCTTTATGATGTTCAAGATGATTTTGTTATTGGATTCAACTTTCCCATTCGCCTATGGATGGTATGGTGAAGAATAGGATATTACTATTCCATAAGATTGACAGAACCCCTTGAATTCATTTGATCTGAAGCACATCCCACTATTAGTTATGATCCTTGTGGGTACATCAAACCTGGTGATGATATTCTCTAATAGGAAATGTGTTACCACTTTGCTAGCCACTTGTTTAGTTGGCACAACCTCCACCCATTTAGTAAAATAGTTTGTGGCTACTAATATCCATCTATGACTTCCACTAGAATTTTCTCCAATCTCTACTATGAAATCAATTCCCCATTGGTGGAATGGAGCCTCAACCTGCAAAGGCCTCAAAGGTAATGCCCCTTGATATTTTACCTTCCTAGAAACGTTTTGGCATGCTTCACATTTTCTGGTGTAATTATAAGCATCATTGAAAACTCTAGGGAAATAGTATCCCACCCTTAACACATTATGTGTAGTGGTTTTTGCTGAAAAATGTCCTCCACACACCCCTTCATGCATTTCCTTGAGGACATGTCTGGCCTGATCTTCATCCAAGAATAATAGTAGAACACCATCCCTATTCTTCCAATAAAGATCCTATTTCATGAATACATATCTTGAAGGATGCAACTTAAGTTTCCTCTTCTTGTTATCACCAAGTCCTTCAAGGTATTTCATGTACTTGAGATAATACACAATGTTTGTATACCATGGTGTGTGTTCAATACTAGAAACCATATTTTCTTCATCATTCAGGTTGCATACTTGAGCAGCTTCTATATTTGTTTCCGCCATCAATTTGGCTAGTCCCTACCCTCTCACCAGCTTGGTAATTTGAAAATAATTGTTAAATTCTTAGATTCTATTTATCCATCTGCATCTACAACCTGAAACTTCTGATTGCACAAATATATCTTTCACCGCAACATTCGACACATAGGCTATCACTTTTTCCCCTACCAAATATGGTCTAAATGATTTGATAGTTTTTACTAATGCATAGGCATGTTTCTCTACAATATCATATTTTAACTCTACATTCTGAAGGGATTTACTAAAGAAAGAAATGGGTTGTTCATTTCCTTCATCATTCTTCTATAACATGACTGTTGCAACTGTGTGAAATGAGGCAAATGAAAAGATTTGAAAGGGCTTACTAAAATTAGGGGACTTCAATACTGGGGCTTCTTTTATTGCTCTCTTTTTAGATATGAATGCATCTAAATCTTTAGCTATCTAGTCAAATTTTGCACCTTTCTTTAGCATTCTTGATATTGGTTTGACTATTTCTGCAAAATTTGATATGAACCTTCTTACAAAATTGATTTTCCCAAAAAAGGACTAAATAGCTTTAACTATTTTAGGAATGGGGATTTTATCAATAGCTTCCACCCTTTTTGGATCAATCCTCATGCCTTCTTTGGACACTATATTCCCCAGTAACTTTAATTTTGTTACTGCAAAATGACACTTTTTAGGATTTAAGGAAATACCATATTCAATGGCTTTGATAAAAATATTTTCCAAATGCTCAACATGGTCTTCAACCTTTTTTGAATATGTAGTTAAGTCATCTTGGTACACCACCATTATCACATTGATCAAATCAACAAATACAACATCCATAGCTCTTTGGAAAGTTGCACTGACATTTGTGATTTCGAATGGTATCCTAACATAGACGTATGTTCCCCATGGTGTAGTAAAGGCTACTTTGTATTGATCTAACTCCTTGACTTTCACCTGGTTATAGCCTAAAAATCTATCAATCATAGATAGCAGCTCACATCTAGTGACTCTTTGCAACATGGCCTCCATATTTGGGAGTGGGAAGTTATCTTTAACAAAAGACACATTCATATTTCTGAAGTCTACACAGAGCCTTATATCTCCATTTTTCTTCCTGATAGGTACCAAATTAGAAACCCAAGATGAATGCCTAATAGGTTTAATGATACTTCCTTCCATAAGCTTCATAAGTTCTTCATGCATTTTAGGTTCCAAAGTAGGATTTATAGGCCTTTGTTTTCTTCTAAAAGATTTGGCATCTGGTTTCAATGGGATCTCATGTTGGAACAAATCTTATCTATATTCTTTAAGATCATCATAAGACCAAGAAAAACCATGTTTGTACTTTTCTAATAATGCAATCAACATCCTCCTAATTGTTGATCTTATCTTCTTCCCAATGTACTCTCTTTTAGGGGCAAGTTTAGTTCCAAGATTAATCTCTTCAACATCCTCCCTTTTGACTGGTGTTTGCTTCATGAGGGCTCAGTCATTTCCATCAAACACTTTGTCCAATGCTACTAGTCCCTTAGGAATCTAATTCATTTTAATTTGAATGACCTCCTTTTCAAACACAATTTTGTTCCCATCCACTTCTTCCACGAATGCATTAAAATCAATCTCTTGTGCTTCATATTGAAAACTTTCCAACTATAAATATTATTAGGGACTGAAGGTCTTGTCTTGAGTTCAACCTGTGAAATTCCTGCCAAGGTGACATCATCTCTTTTCAAAGCTACATTTTCCAAGAAGTCTTCCATTAGGTTCTTGGACCTATCTACCCATTTAATTGAAAAAGCATCAAATAGTTCAATTTTATCCCATACAACATTTTTGTATTGCTTTAGCCTTTTGTTTTTTGCAACATATTTTGATCTTGTGAGATGATCAATTCAGAATCCCTAAGAATAGTCAATAGCTTGATTTTGTGCTTGACAACCATGTTCACTCCAATCAACAAGGCCTCATACTTTTCTATGTTATTTGTACAATCAAATGTCAAAAAAATAGAATATTTGAATGTAATACTTTCAGCTGAGATGAAAACAACTCTTTCTCCATTACCTTCTTTGCTACATGCTCCATCAAAATACATTTTCCCCACACCATGCTCATTTTTGGAGACATCTTTATCAATTGGATCACTATTCAACAATTCAAGTTGTGAAGGTTCTATTTTGAAATTTCCCAAGTCTACATCACAAAAGAAATTTATTTGATTTTGATCAACATATTCCAAAATTTGGTTCACTCTTGGTTCTCTAAATAGATTTACCTCTTCACCATTTATTGGTATTGTGGCATAGGAAAAATCAAATTGCACATTTCCTCCTATTGCAAGTCCATTGTCTTGATAGGAGCATCCCAAACTAAGGGGCATGTCTATTACAGTTATATCAATCTTGTATACTGCTTGTGGATAAGCCTCCAACTTCACTTCTACATCCTTCATGATTTCCACTACTGGGACATGCCTACTATCCATAGCATAACACTTTCCACCACTAGTGTTTACCCAAATGCCAAGCTACTTCATGACACCTACTGGAATGATATTAATAGTTTCCCTTGAATCAATCATACAATTTCTCACCATCTTGTTGTTTATGAGAAATGTGGTAAAAAATGGGTCAACTTGTGGAGGATTCATCAGTGTTTCATGAAGAAAAACTTCAGGGACCTTTACCTCTCCTTGCTTGCTATTATTATTCTTGACAATTTTTTTTTTTCCACATTTGTGCTTTTGTTTGCTCCATTGGATATCAATTGCATAGAACTATCTCTATATTCTTTTATTTTCATCATTTCTAGGAGTGGCACAAACATCTTTACCTGAGATAATGCTTGTGTAAAATCAAATGAAGAAGAATTTTCTTCTTTGGCAATTTTCTTTTGTTCCAATGGTTCTTCTTTACATTCTTCCTTCTCTCCTTTGTTTGTCTCATCTTGATTTTGTTTATTTTTGTAAAATTCCTAGATTCCTTTATCTCCACCTTCTTGGGGTTTTCTTGTGTTGTCTCCTTATCTTTCACAAACAATCCCCTTGGAGTGCCATCATTTGCATTTGTTGTTCTACTTATCAGCCTATAATTTCTTTTTGCTTGTTCTACTACAACAATGGTTAACCTTTTGATATCTTCCTCGGTTGGCCTCCTCAATCTATACTTATTTGGTATAGATGGTGTATTAGGTGGTTGTGACTCATCATTGCTTTAATCCTCTTGATCAGAGAAAACTTGTTGTTCGGCCATGTGAATATTGTATCTCTAATTATTTACATCATACTCATAACCTTCATCCTCCGAGGATGAATACTCCTGTTCAATTGGATGTAGGATATGTGAAGTCAAATATATTGTAGCATCTTCTCCTTCATTATCATACATAATTTCTTCTTCTTGTATTGACTGTGCTACAACACAATGATCCTGAGAGTGGGGTAAATTACAAACTTGACACTAGGGGCTATTATTGACCATTTAGGCTCCTTTGTTCTTTAAAGGGTTAGGAGTTTCCTTATACTTAGGCTTATCAGTTATAGGTTTTCCATCCTTCTAGTTTGTGTTGTATGGCATGCCATGCAAATTTGGCCTTTCATTTTTGTATGAATTCTCCTGTTTATTCTAGAAGTTGTTAAATTTTGGTGGAATTCTAAGGTTATCCCTTTTTCGAATCATCCCTATAGTTTTTCTATTATTTTTCAATTCTCAATGTTGTCTTTTGTGCTTCAACTAAACTTCTAGGGCACTTATTTCTAAGTTCATAGCCTATTTTTGGATCAAAGGATTTCAAATAAATACCCAAGGCTGTAGGATCAGTGATTTTGTATCCTTGTGGTATTTTGTTGTGCAATTTTGAGAACCTTTGGTTGAAGTCATAAATTGACTCATTTTGATACTTCTGAATACTGAGTAGTTCATGAAGGGAAAAATCGGCAGCACATTGATTCCCATATTGCTCAAGAAACTAATTGTGAAAATATGTTATAGAATCAATTGAAGCATCAAGCAAACTATTGAACCAATCCCTTGATTCTTCAATTAATGACATCATGAATAATCTCATGTTTATACCTCGTACTCCAAAGAAATATCATGTATGAAAGCATTAAAATTCCTGATATGTTCCTCAACTGATATCACATTGTTCCCTATAAATTTGGGAACCATGTTTCTCCAATTACTGTCCATTAGATATGGGTATAATTGATGTCCTGTCAGATCAAATTGCCTACATGTGTTTATGGGATTCTGTGGATGCAGATTCATTGATGGTGGATTGGGATGGTACTGATATCCATAGAGAGGATGTTTGTAGACATTCTGTGGGATATGTTGTTGAGGATGTACATTCTAATGTTGCCGAATATAGTGTTGTCTTGGTGGGGTGTAAGTATGTGGGATGTTGATAGTATTTTGAGATGGTTCATTTTGTGGGGGTACATTAAATTGCACATTCTGCTTTTGTTTTCTAGTTGTGTTGTGAGGTACTTTTGAAGTACTTGGAGTGCCTGTGTTCTAAGGTGGCCCCTACATATTGATGTTACCCCCTTTTTTATGAGGAGGAATGTATTTTGGTGGCTTTGTTGCTTGGATATTTAGTTGAGATATTTATTGAGCTAGATATTGACTCCATTTTATCAACTATTCTTTCTTCTTCAGGTCCTCCTCCTGCCATCTCACATATTCTTCTACTTCTTGGGTAGTCGTCTCCCCAAAATTTGGAACATGGGAATAATGATCTATGAATCCCTGTTGGAATTCATCTCCTTACTATAATGACATCTTATAATCATACTCCTTTTGTATTCACTCTTGTTCTGCATCCATTCAGGCCTTGAATTCCTCTACTTTCTTAGGGTCCTCATTCCATCTAAAAATAGGATGACTAGTATTTTAGTGTTCAAAAGGAGTATGAGGGTCTCTATTCAAGTAATCATCATGGGGTTCTAATCCATGCAATGGAGCAAATTTTTATTCCTTGTAAGGAATTGATCTGTCGAGTTCTCCCTATCTTCATTAGTTATATATGTTGCTTTACCTCTTCTTTTACTTGCATCAGCATTTGAAGGGGAGGACCCATGTTTATTTTTCCACCTACCATTTTTATTCTTTGGGCTATCCTGATGTAAAGATCTCCTACCATTCATCTCGTAGGATGCCTTAATACTATGACTTCTATGATTTGTCTTTATTGATATGTAGTTATACTTCCCAGTCATGCACCTTTTATTTTAGAGTTGCCACTCATTTTTTAAGAAAAGAAAGAAAGTTTATATTTTATTGTTCCCAACGGAGTCTTATGTAAAGTATTGACTCTATGATGAAGGCATGGATTCATATTTGACTCCCTAGTGGAGTCACCAATCTGTTCGATCTCAAAAATGTAGATTGCAAATCTTAAGAGGATGCCAAGATCTATGATAAGATTTGCAATGTTCTTGAACCAACAAATGAAATTAACTTATGTTTTGATAACTCCTTGCACTTCAAGCTCTACTAAAGTAGGTGGGTATACCTTTATAATGAAGAAGATTGGAAGAATGTATAATTTGGTTAGACTGAATAATCTATCCATGATGGAAAATGGTGTAGGATAGATGAAAGCCTACTAACTAATCTATTTCTAATGTGACAATTGGTAATTTATGATATGAAATTGAATAAGTAATGTATGGATGAGATTGACTAGTGCTCTTTTGGGTATGTGGAGTCAATGTAAAACTATAACTGGTGGTAGATTTTGGTTTTAATTCTGATTCTTTTGCACTTTAATTTGTTTGTACTTTGTACAAATGTGCAAAAATGTGACTAACAAGCTCTTCTTACTAATCCAATTGACCATACCAAGTTACTGTGATCTCTTAAAATGATTTTTAATCCCTCTTTGAGGGAACCAATCAATAGAACCACACAATATCAACAAATATGCATTGAAAAGTAAGTTAAACCTTATCTTGAATAACATGATAGCATCAATTTGGAGACATCATGATAATCATATCAACTACCTAACTCTTCTTTATTGACACTAGTAGAATTTGGAAAATAAATGACTATGTGACTAAATTTTTTAGTCATGTGACTAACACTAGTAGAATTTGGGAAATAAATGACTAATTTAGTCATTTATAAGTGACTAATTTGGTCATCAGGTAAAATCACAACTAAATGACTAAATAAATGACTAAATAAATGAATAATATTAGACAAATAAAAATGACTAAATAAAAGACTATTACTCCTCTATTCTTTTTTCTTTCAAATTTGATCATAATACATAGAGCTTAAGCCCCCCTCATGGGACCCCTACCTAAGCAGGCCATTTGGCCGCCTAGGTTGTTTGGTGCACCAAAAATACCTATTGTGTGGAAGACATTTCCTCTCGGTGCAGTCTTAAGGCTTTGAAATATTTTATAAAAATTTAACATTTCATAAATAAAAATGACTAAACAATTAATCACACAAATAATTCAGTCCTATAATCATGTTAGATAACATATAGTTCTACCAGTGATTCAATAAGAGTTATGGTACATATAATACATGTATTATCAATTATTTCAATCTATTTGAATAGATCATTTAAGGAGTCAAGAATCAATAGTGTTATTCCAATAGTCCACCATGATGGGGTTAGAGAGGAAGCATGTTAGGGAGCCCTAACTTCACTACATCTAAGCCCAAGAGCACGAAGTATGTTGGGGAGCCCTAATCTAGATTTATCTAAATTTATTTCATTCCATTATTTAGCACTTATTATTAATTATTTAAGCTAGCCACATGCAACTAGAATTTGTAGCACATCCATGCACAAACACATACTCTCTAACATATTAACATACATATAGTTTTCTATTGGCACAATCCTTGAACCTCCTTTAGGTGCAAGTGTTAGTATATATTCCTCTTTATATAGAATTGTCTCCCCTTCTATCTCTCTTTCTTTTTCCTAATCTCTCCAAAGATCAATTAAACTATTAGATTTTTATATATTAATTTAATTTGTTTTATATAAAAATATATGAATTATTAATTACAATAATTTTATATTTTTTTATTATAGAATACAATATATAATATATTATAACCTATATACTATTAAAAATAATAATATATATAATTGTATTATATATAATTTAATCTTATTACTATTATATTAAATACATATAATATATCAATTATGCAGAAGGTGTCCCATGCTTAGTATTTGGGAGGTCTTTTTGCATCGGATGGTGTAGATTTGTGCACAGGAAATCGCTTGCGATCAAATGCATCTGAGCGGCTCAATGATTTTTCTCAGATGGCACAGAGTTTATTGCAGAAGACAGAAAAATATATGAAGAGAAGTTATTGTAGGGAATGCAAAATATGGGGCAACACTTATTGCAGAAGTCGTCCTCCTTGACAGCACGACAGAATGCCCCAATTTGTATTAGAAGCAAAATATTTGTATCCTTCACAGCACATCATAGTTAATTTGCTTTGCTTTGCATTTGAAAGAAGAGTCCAGGTGATCATTTTTCTCCTATGCATCATTGAAAGAAAGACACCAATCTGTGTGAAAACTTCAGGTATGCCACTTGTTGCCTTGATTTTAGGGAGAAACCGTAGGTTTATATAGTTTTCTAAATATTTTATTTTCAATTTGCAAACCTTGGATTCGTATAGTATTGTGCCCCAGCGAAACCCCATTTTTGCACTTCCTGCCTTCTCGGGATAATTTGTCATTCACATATTCTCCTATTTCCTTGTTCCACTCATTTTTTTGGGGTTTTAACGATAGGCTTTCCATGTTTTCATTGTGCATTAGTAGGCAGTGTCTAGGAAAATGTTGAAATCTTAGCTATATGGTACGCTAATGGAAATGGGGGCATATGATAGACATACCGTCTTTTTTTTTCTTTTTTAGGTAATCTTTTTGTTGATTAGGAATTGGTAGGAAGTGGTTTACTGTTTAACATAGGAACCGCATGTTTAATTTTGTCTAGAAAATATTTTCAAAATACTTTAAATACGACTGGGATGGCAGAGTTTACATGGAGGATAGATATTGTTAGACAATTCTCGCACTTCTATGCTGAAGATTGAACAATGATGAGTGAACCAATATAAAACTCTTAACTACCATAAAAACCCTTCATGCACCATTAAAGATTTTGGGCACTAACAGTAGGCTTTGGGCACCAATACTTCCAGCATTACAGGTAGTTTTGTTTTAGAATTCTCTCTTTTGTGGGGTTTTAAGGCAATGGGTAGCAGCTGTATAGAGATCATAATTTTTAAATATCAAACAATTCAATAATCATAAATATGAGATAATTACTTATCACCATTGATGGTTTGATCATTAGATTTTTATTGTTTAAGAAGAGCACACAAAAGCTTTGAAATAAATTATAGGGCATATTGTAGATCAAATTTTTATTGTACCAATAGGAACTGTTTATCTCATTTTCTGAGTATATCTCTGGAGAATTTCAGCTGCTTGGACAAGTTTTCTGTCTATTTTTATATTGTGGGTTTATAATCTCTAATTTGGAAAACAAAATATCTCATTATATAAGGTATTCTCTCAAGAAATATGATAATAGTGTAAATAAATTCCTGCTAAGATATAGATACTTTAAATGAATTATACATTAGAAGTTACTGAAACTGTTTTCAAGTCATATGGTTGACAAAATTTGTGGAAAAACCAACCATAAATTTCCATCAAATTTCCAATCTTATTATTCTTTATGCAAGCGCTTAATGGGAGAATAAATCTATGGAATCTATCAAGGTGGTCTACATCAGAAACACAAATGAGGGAAAAAGTATATTAGAATTTCACAAAAATCCTACATTACTGAGTATAAGTTTGCAGCCAAACAATGAGAGTGCAACCTAAAATAAGTCACCTTGTAATTTATGTATAGTCTATGGAACAAGATGCCTTTTAGATCAATAAAATATATCCTAGTGAAGTGTTCTATATAAGATCTATTTACCAAACCATACTTGATATTAGTAATTTAGTAATATTAGATAACACGTTTCCCATTAATATTAAGCTTTAGGAAATCATTGTCTCCATCTTTATTGATATTTCTGCGAGGATACCATCTCTTTAAGTGGGCTTATGTTTGCATTGAGCATATCCAAAGAGTTATTAGCAATATATCTGATTGTAATTATTTACAAATCTGATGGCAAAAAGAATGGGAATTGCTTCTATCACCCTAAGTTGTGAATTTAGAATTAGATACAAGTTAATAACACAAACAAATTTGAGGTAGAGAAATGAAATTAATTAAACTTCTCATACATTCTTGAGGATCAAGAAAAAAACCTAAAAAAAAAATGGCTAAGTCTAAGGTTATCCCATGCTAAACATTTAAACCAGCATAATCGTTGATATGATAGCTTGCTTTCCCTAACAAATGTACTAATAATATTAGCAATGCGAGTCCATCCAATCCACCTCCAAAGAGGAATGTCGATACCAACACTCACAGAGGCTTCTCTATTCTCAGAAGGCATGCTAATGAATGATTTCCACCTCTTGACTGTATGAACTGGGAGCAGGTCTACTCCTATGAGTATTCCTCTTCGTACATTTTTGGATGGCAAGTCAGATTGAAGCAAGAATATACTTTAAATTAATTTATATTGGTTGGGGGAGGTGTGAGGCAATAAAACAAATATGTTAGAAAATTTAGGATTTGACTCCATAAAAAAGGTCTCAAACTAGAGTTGGATAAAACTTTATTGATAAGGAAGTGAACACTAAGATATAACTGTTATGCTTAAAGTCATAGTTGTGTGCTCGATTTTGGCCAACCTAACTTAGGATTGCTCCCAGTTGCTCAGTTTTCTTCCACATTCTGCTTCTGTTTTGTTTGCCTGCTTGATTTGAAGAATGAAATTCCTCTCTGGTCTAGCAATAACTCTTTGGATTTCCTTAGTGGCATCAGATTTAATTGGCTCAACAATATTGTGGCCTGTTCTCTCTTAAAATGGCTTCTTTTATATTTTAGAAGAATACTGAGAATTTGAGGGTTCAAAACATGTTCAGTCTTAAATTTCCATATTTTGTCAGTCTTATATTTTCATATTTTCTACAATCTTATTAATGGTAGCACTTGTTTATGATACTTGCATTTTATATCAGATATTACCACCATATACTACTGGGATCTCTTTATTTACTTTGTTGAATTGAATATATACAATAACAAAATTAATGAAACCACCAACTTCCATAAGTTTTGAAGCTTAAACTACACTACCTTTAAAATATTACCAAAAAAAAACAACTAACACCCACTATTTTTTTTTTAAATCCCATCCATGAAACCCCACCCTAAGACATCCATAACTGTTGCCATTAAGATCTACTAAAAAAAAAGATACAGGTTAAGGTAAGTGGAAGAGGTAAAGTGAAGAGTTTAAAATATCATAGATAATTATTTAAACTACAACTACTTTTTACGGGATCATCGGCCAAACTTAGAGTATGAGCAATTAGCTTCTTGGCGTGTTGGATTTTGCTTCCATTCTCATACTATCCTCTTATCTTCCTGCAAAGCTTTTATTTAATGGATGTTTCTCTTATAATTTGAAGAAAATATGATAGAAGTAGAAGAGTTGGCTACATTGGTAAATTGTTGACTATCTGTAGAATTTTAGTCATACAACATAGAAAGAAAATGAAAAAGGGGGTTTCATTTGTATCACAAATAAATGAATTTGAAGGTGATTCAAAGAAAGAGCACATATGTGGGATCATAGGGGTTGGTGTTGCTGAAACTTACAATGGAATCCAACAACCTTGAACACCCCATCACATAGAAGCTACATTGGTTGAAGCTCAAGTAAGGAATAAGAAGCATGCCAAGAAGAGGAAAATGGGTTCTAAATATTTACACACTCTGTCTCATTCTTCATTAGAACTTCTTGATTTTCCTCTTGAACTTCCCAATCTCTCTCCTATGTATTCACCAGGTTCAAGAGAAATACTCTGCACACTACCCTGTTTGTTAATGCCACTATGCTGAGATGAATACCTGCCCTCTTCACTACCCATGTTGGTGGACCGCTTTTTCCTCTTTCCTAGTCCTTCATCCTCAAAATTCAAATATCTAGGGGAATTATACTCCTCTACCCATCGTGATGTGGATATATACTGAGGAAGGAGGTTGGTAAGAATCTTCCTCATCTTCAAGCTGATGATTGGGGTTGTTGGGCAACTGCCCAGGCTCTCTTTCCTCCTTTGACAATGATGGCAGTCAACAATCTTGCATTGGGATATAACTGACACTAGTACCATCCACTTTCTCATTGCTTCATTGCCTGGAATAGTGGGATTGGGTAAGGAGGGCAAAGAAAGTAAATCTTCAACCCTGTAGAGGAATGGAGTGTGTGTGCACCCAAAAGCTAGAATATCAAGATTTCCTATTTGAAGGTAAAGAGATTGGAACAAAAATCTAAGCCTATACTACTGCAATCATATGATTTCCTGTTGGGTTAGTTCATATACCTATAATTTTATTTATGTATGAGCATAATGAGGTTAGTTACAGGAGCTTGCTTTGGTTTCGTGTACAACTCAAATATAATTTATCAGATCTTTTTGTATGAAAGTTGTTTATATTTACTGTTAAACTACTTTTGCATCAACTATGTGGACTGGCCTCCTAATTGGGGGTTGTTTTAAAAAGTGATGTGGGCTTTGATTCCACTAATCCCAACTTCCAGAGGAACAGAAGAACTGTTTCAACTTGAACTGTTTCAAAACTGCCACTCGTGTTCTTACAACTTGTATGCCTATAGTTTGATTGATAAGTAGGAGGTATGCACTCATGAGAATGAAGGGTCCACTCAGCACTCACACTCAACACTCACACTCAATACTGCACCTAGAGGATGTTGAATTGTTGCAAATTGATGCAAATGTAGAGATGGTAGCTCTCTTCATCTATGGGAAGTTGATCTCTCAAACTATTTTTGTTGAAGTAATAGACATGTGGTTTCAAAAAAAGAATATAATAACATCAAAATTATATCGGTACCTAAAGTAACCAACCATGTGAGAGGATGTATCCATTTGGAAAACCAAGCTGTTTGTCACTTATTCAACACAATCATTTAAAATTTTAGTCATTTATGTCACGCTAATCCCTTACCTTTTTACATTTGGTCTTTAAAGTACATAAACAGTATAATGGCACAAAATTGTGAAGAAAAATAGCTTTGGCAACCATTGCATTTACAACTTCAGTAGTAGCTACTATACATTTAATACTAAATAATGCTGCTAGGTAAATTGTCACCTAAATAAGCTCAAGAGCAAGGAAAACAAAATAAACAAAAAAATAAAACTGCCAATTGAATGCAAAATTCATTTCACAGTTCAGAAATCTCCATGTGAAGAAACAAATAAGGGTCTAACACTCAGTATTACAATATATTATATATGAAAACAACCACTGACAAAACCACATAACGAATATCTTCATTTACCAGATAACAACAGAGCTGTATTAGAATGAAATAAAACACAACAAAAGTGATATGGCCATGTACAGATTCCCATAAAAAAATTCATTGAAATCATGGCAAGTGACTTACCTTAAGAGTTTGCACAAATTGTGTTGTGCTGTAAGGATGCCAATGAGAAAAATGGACAGGGTTTGTAGGAAAATATTATGAAACCCTACCAAAGTAGAATTTAAGAAAAATTGAGATGAAACAAAATCAGACTCCCTACAGCTTGCTGCTTCAATCTATTCAAGATAAGCAAAAAGTAGATCTAGAAATATCCAGATTTAGAGCTATTGAGCTTCATACAAGATTTTTGTAGTCTTTTATAGGAAAATATTGGTAGCGAGTTAAAATTTGTTTTCAGGTATGAGGCGAGGAATGTTTCAAATGTTTGAGGTTGTTTTTTTTCTGCTTGAGACAACTTTTCGGGTTGAGACAACTTTTTGGGTGAGAGGTGCTACAAAATATAGCGTATCGGCTATTCAAAACACTCCCTCAATAAAACTAAATTGCAAAAGTGCTTTCTAAAGTGGTCCAAATGTTAAACATATATGGTGTAGATTCATTTCAAAGAACTTGAGTCCATGTACACCGTCCTATACATTATGTGTCAAAAAACTTTTACTTTATGTTTTTCAAAGAACTAAATAGCAAACTGAATTTTAAGTGTTTGTTATATTATCGGGACTAATAATCAAAAGCCCGTTTTAAGTGGATTATTTAATACTTTTAGTGGATTAATACAATACTTTTATTGAAAAGCCTAATAATTTTAGGTATTTGCCAAATTCTGATATACTTACTTTTGTTTTTAATTGTCCAATAGTTTGGAATCCATATTCTTAGATCTTTTAAATTGTCAATAGATGAAACAACAAGTCTAAGGAAGTTGGTTTGGATTGTCTCACTATTGAAACCGCTAGATCATTACTAGCAAGACATTTTGCCAAGTCTTGCGGTGAAGTCCTTTCCCAAACATTTTGTGTTTGTGTTGTATTTCTTTCCTAAACACTTTTATTTGTTATCTATATAAAATTATGATTTTTAAATTGTCAAAAGAATTTTATATGTCACACATATGTTACATATTTGTGCTTGTTTTCATATGTGATATTATTGTGAAACATAGTGTTGAATCATCACAATTTTAGAAAACAACAATCTTAAAGTAAAACCATATAATTTTTGAAAAACACATCATATTGATAGAACATGCTGAAAACAAAGAAATAGATATTAGAAAACATCAAAAGTATAATATCCATATAGACCAACATAGCCTACAAACTAAGATGCATCATCAAATAATCAATTATCTATACTAAAACCCACAAAGGGGCTTCTAGCTCAATGGGTCTTCTTTGAGAGTTTTAGGAATATTACCATCCCGAGTGGTTCCATGAATTCAATTTTGCAATTCAGCTTCAAAGTTGGAGCTCCAAAATTCAAGGAACGAAGTGGAGTAATTTGATAAAAATTAATAAATAAATAAAAATTCTCTCATTTTTTAGTTTTTTTTAGGAATTTGAAATTCTAAGTGATAGACAAGTGGTATAAAAATTCCTAATTTGTAGAAGTTCCTAGCCCTCAATTTCACCTGTTGAAATTTGCAGCCCTAAAAGGTAGGGGCTACTATTTTCCAAGAAAAGATTCCAATTAATCCTGTAGCATAATTTTTTTTTTCTTCATGGGACCGCTTGATCCATAAAAATAGAAGCCCAAGCCCCCCATGGGACCATTCAGTTAGTGTTCAAATAAATCGAATAGAGAAGGAACTATTGACCCAAATAAGAGTGACGCGCCCATTGAATTGCATGATAAGTCTCATTCACCCAAGGCCAACGACCCGAGAACCAAGCAACTCAATTACCACTAATAGATACGTATAACTTTCCACAGTTTGTCTTGTTATGCCTGGGTTGGCATGGATATCGTCTCTCACAAAGTGATTACTTTCAAATTTTTTGGGTTTTTATTATGCTCCATATTTCACTTTGTGTCATAATAGTCGGCGCAAATGCAACATTGCAAGGCAAGGAGGAAAAGTACAATCAAGGATTTCTAGAAAAAGAAGAAGGGGGTTGCTGGCTTCTTTGGTCAAATTCATGTGTCTTTGCTTTCATGACCTCAAAGTTGTGCAAACATTAAGGTATGTATTCTGCACAATTTTTTTTTCCCTTTCATATCTGTGAGAAGGAGAATAGTATGTTGTTTGCATTTTAGGTTCTCTTCAGTTTCAGTCTTTTTCAATTCTGTAGAGAATTATCCATAGTGTTTTGTAAATAGCCTACTTGTTCACTTAAATCTTTAGTATTCTGGAAGGGGTGCAATTTACTATGAGTATTTCCTTTGGGTGGTAAGAATGCCATTACCTTATGGTTTGTGAGCCAAACCGGATCTATTTTTCCTGGTGGTTAGTTTGCTTGTTTGTTAGGTGTCCAGGTTTTCTCTATTATGCTAGCTTGGAAAATGTGGATGATCCGATATTAATCTAGGATGCACAACACTCTTGATATGCTAGTTTCTAATTTTGGGTTAATTTTGCATATCTATAACTGCCAATTTAGACCTCCTTTTTGTCCAAAGAGAAATGCTTTGTGTGCTCAATGGGGACTAGGCTTCTTACCTAGTGGATCCATGGTGAGGTGCTCTGAATTTTTTTGCAAGTGCTACTTAATAAGTTTTAGTATGGTAAAAATTGTCCCAGGAGAATATGGAGTATTTAGCTCCACTGCATGACTATAGGAGTCTTCACTCAAAATTTCCACTACATATTTAGCCCCTTTCCCTACTAGTGATTATAGATTTTCTATCTTTCCTACTCTCTGAAATAGTAACTCCATGTTTTGTAGGAAATATGCCAATTTCTGCATTTGTAAGATAATCGCCTTCCATGAGATTCACCGGCAACATTTAAACTGGAGTGATAGGCTTCTCCATAAGACTTCACTTACAACCAATGATCCCATGCAGAGGGACTATCACAATCATTTCAGTGGGTGCTACTGAAATTTGCTTGGAGCCACTCACAATATCACAATTGCATGAAACATGAAATATCTCTCTTCCCTACAGGTTTCAGGATTTCGCATTTATGGGTATTTTCAAGAAAATATCATTATACAACCTTTTGTTTGGAAATAAGATGCCCCCAAAATTTGAGTGTGTTCTGGGCAAGGAATTATTGAGTGGCTATATGTTGCCATTTGGCTGTTTGGCCTATTTTGATATTTCTATCCTTCAGTTTTGTCTGTTTTTAAATTCTTCAAAATTGTCTAGTAGATTTTTTCAAATCCTAAAATAAAATCACTTCAAGTTAGATATTTTAATTCTTTAAGATAGACATATATCTTGTTATTACTTACAAAAGTTTGGGCCCTACTATCCCTGATTCATCAAGGGTTATTTTTTATTTTCATACGCACCTCATTTCAATGTTTTTGTTTAAAAGTTATATATTGATAGAAAATTTATGCATTGAATCACCATAAAATTTGTATATTGATACAAAAATTTACTATTTAGTCATTAAATGGAAAAAGAATTGATACTAGGAAAAAATATATCCGTTCTTCTAAAATTTGATTTGTAGCAGATTTTCCAGGACTTCTATGGAATTTTCAAGAGGTTGTTTTTGAAAGTATATACTAGTGTCAGATGTTACTATAGGTTTCCCCTGAAAAATATGGCTGCTCTGAGTTTTTAGGAAAATATTATTAACTTTTTTGTCTTTTTTTTTAATGTCTCATAGAGCCACTAGCCCAAGAAGAATTGAATCTAACTCTCCACGAG
Source organism: Sequoia sempervirens (assembly GCA_007258455.2). Lineage (NCBI taxonomy): Eukaryota > Viridiplantae > Streptophyta > Pinopsida > Cupressales > Cupressaceae > Sequoia > Sequoia sempervirens. Next base: position 17,400 of record VDFB02105970.1, read on the forward strand.
ACTGCATTTTTCGCACAACCAGGTAATCCCAAGGCAAATGAGGCTTCAGAATTTACTAAGGGCTTACCATCTACATTTGCATCATAAATGAGGGCATTAATGTTGTTTAATGTACTAAAGAGAGAGAATGAACATTATATTGAAAAATGGACTATGAGGAATTTTTGATGCTCTGATCCTATTTGTGGCTATGCTGATTTAAATCTATATCTGTGATAAAAAAAATTGACTCTTTCAATGGTTGAGGGTTTGGGTTTTTATATGTTGTCTACTTTGATTTTCACTTTAATTTTGAATCTCTTAACATTTTAGCTTGTGGAGTTTATTTAAGATCTTCCTGTAATATATATCAGCTATTAACATTTTAGCTTGTGGAGTTTATTTAAGATATTCCTATAATATATCAGCTATCATGGGAATTTTTCATTTTTCCTAATATTTAATGTGATTAAGCAACATGGGTAGCAAGCCAATATAGACAGAATCAATCAAATTTCAGAAAGATCAAGGGTGGACACTTTAATGAAATGACTTCAACTGCTAGGGATTTCTCTATCTTAAGAGATTTTATTTTATTTTATCTCTCTAGTTGGAAAGCCTATTAGCATTTTTAAACGTCAGTTTCAAAAATTTCATGTTAACATGGGACAACAATTATTGGGAGCCCAAAACGTTCCCCATTTTGGTTCCTATTATGATATATGCATTGCTTTAATAGCAGTATAAAATGTTTATGGTTTAGGATGACAATTAAAGGCTAAATTTATCAAAGCACTCCTTGATGCAGAGGAAGGTGGAAACCTTCTCAAAATTACTCACAAATGAATATCAAATCAACTTCAAAATGGGTTTCAAAGAACTCAACAAAATTCCACCATATGAGCATGCCCTCCCTTGTAGCATATGCAACCTGGTTTAAGCCACTTTACACTCAAGCTTTCCAAAACACTTACCAAATAAAATATGGATTGAGATACCCTTTTAGGGCCTACACAACATATCCAAAAACCAATAGGGATTCTTTTGGACCAACATATACTTTCAATACACCTACTCTGCTCAAGGCTACTCAATTAGCCTACTTTTACAAAGAAACCCCTCTCTAACTTTATCCCCAGACCATGAAACTTTCAATAGTCCCTTAAAATGTCTCAAAACCAAATATTCCAAGTTTTTAGGCTTCTATGACACCCCTAACATGCTCAAACACAAAACCCTCCAAAACTTGCCTCAAAACTAGGGCCTTTTGAAATCTAGCCTTCCCAACACTTCCAGAACCTATTTTTGGACTTTTCACCATTAAATCAACATGTTTCAACTATTCCAACTCAAAAAGGAACCCCTTGTTAAGGCAGATCTCCTACTGCTACACTTTAGCCTCCATTTTCATGCTCTTTGCATTGTCAAATCTTGGTGTACACCATGTAACTCCTCTTTCCTACACATTAGTTTGTTATATCTATATGATAAATGTTAGTAATGATCCATTTCATAGGTCACAGCAGCATTCTACCATGAAATGGATCAAACATCCAAGAAAAACTCTCAAAACTAGTGAGAAATCTGAACTTTTTGTGGACAGTCAGCAATAATGTACTTGAAAAATTTGAATTCTCCAACTTGAAATTTATTAAATCCTATGAACTATAAAGCTTCTAAAATATTACATGTCATTATTCAACCTTAATTAACATGAATAAAACCCATTTAAACCCCTAAGACACTATTTTTCCAATTACAATGTATTTTGGTCCTAGGGTCCTTATCGGGACCCTCATGACTTTTGATTCCTCTAATGCATGTATCCACTTCAAAAGCCATTATAGGCTTCAAGATGTTATAATTGATGTCTTGAGATGTTTGATAGGTCCTCATGACCCCAAAATTCTCCCATCTCTTGAAGAGTTCCTTGAAGGGCTTGGTTGCTCCTACACCATTCTCCCCAAGAAAGAAAGAATTCTTGCCCCAAGAAGTATCCCACTTACTGCCACCACAAGACCCCTTGCTCTCATATGTTTGCACCTTCAAATTATAGGTCATGTAATCTCCCAAATTCACTATCTTCCTCTTCTTCCAATCTGCACTCTTATTACTCAACATGTTATTGTCAAAATTGTGTTTTGTTTGTCCTTTTTATTGTCTGATAACAGTATGTTCTTGTACCCTATTTTTGCCTCTATGCCACTGATTCCTTTGTTAAAGGACACCACCTCTATCACCCTCAACTATAGGGAATTCAATGTCTCCAACCTTGAAACTGTCTAAGTCCCACAAATTCTGATTTCTAGGAATGTGTGCTCCACAACCCTACTGCAACTCATCACTCCTCCAACTAGTATCTTCCCCTATCTTACCTATCTT
>VDFB02105971.1:0-12315 GCA_007258455.2 Sequoia sempervirens
AAATACAGATGGAAGGATATCTGGAGTATTTTGGATATGATGTTGAAACTAATAAAATTGCTTATACTCATCTAGCTAATGGTTTGAGTACAACTGATGAAATCAAGGCGCATGAAGCAAACAACAAGGCGAAGTTCATTTTGAAGAGCAGTCTTTCACATTTTGAGTTGATTAAAGTCCAGAATCTGAATATTGCTAAAGAGGTTTGGGATGCTTTAGAAAAGATGCACGAAGGAGATGAAAAGGTCAAAGAAGCAAAGTTGCAAAATTTAGAGGCACAGTTTGAGGTCTTACATATGTCTAAATATGAGAACATTAAATCTTATATACTGAGAGTAGATGAGTTGATAACTGAAATGAGAGGACTTGGCGCTACAGTAGATGGACCTAGGATTGTGAAGAAGATTCTTAGAACTCTTCTTGATGCATATAGTGAAAAGGTGTAATGCCTAAAAATTTTGCACGAAGGGAAAAAACACAACAATCAAATTTTTTCTGAACAATACTACAAAGATGCAAAAAGAATTCAACCATGCATATGCATGATTGAATACTATATGCATCGAGGGATATTGCCCGTGTAACACCACCATCGACACGTCACCTGAGGGCAGGGAGTGAGGGGGAAATGAAATAAGGTGTGTGAATTCCATCACACTCAACCTAAGATAGACATCGAGCTGGCTCCAAGAAGTAGGTTACCCTAGGTTTATCTAATGCATATCTTACAATAACATTTGTATCCATGGCCCGATTGAGTTACATTTTGGTGTTAACACTATTACAATGCTGTAATAACTAACTCTGCTAGGCTCAAAGTTTAAGTGAACAACCTCAATATAAAGTTTTATCATAATGATGGTAATACCTCTTTCCCTTAAGAAGCACCTAACCTTTAAACCATGAGGTAATTATTTTATCTTGAATTCCTATTTCCCTATTGAGACAAAGTGATTAACCCTAATAAAATTTGTCTTACCCAATCTTTGATACAAAGAGAAATTTAAATATCTCTCAATGCATTATGATTGTGAGGAAAATATATAGTAAGGTAAGCTATTACCTTTATGTTTAGTCATATACAATTGTGAAAGATCCACCCAAAACAAATCAATATATATAATTTAAATTATTTTTATTTTTATTATATACAACTATTAAAATATAATAATTCACATAAACTTGATAATAATATAAGATTCTTTAAAAGATAATATATAAATATCTCCTTTATTTTATTTTATCTTTAATTATATTTCAAGAAAATCTAACTTTAATTATATTTTAAGAATGTCTCAACTTAATTTTTTTTTAAGAAAATCTAAGTTTAATTATGTTTTAAGAAAGTCTCAACTTAATTATTTTTTCTAGGAAAGTCTCACTTCTCTCTCTATTCGATGACATGCCCTCCCATATACATTTTAGAAACTTAAAAAAATTCCCTTTAAGTAATTTACATAGGCATATCCTATTCAAGAACAAAGCTAAAAATTGCAATTAAACGTTGATATCGTCTACAAACCATTGTAATTCTTTCAGCCGTTTAACCTGACTGCATTTACTTTCCATCTCATTTTAAGCTAGGAATTTGGATGCTCCCTTACCAGCAATTAATAAATAATAGTTTCTGGAAGATATTTTTTGTCCTAGGATTTGAACATCAAATCATCGAACTCGTAAATTAAAATAATATCCAAATAAAGAGTTAACGTATTTGGCCAGGTTGCTACAAAAGCACAATTCTTCTATCATTGAACGTGCAAGCATAGTCGCATTGACCTGAGAAGATTGAAAAGCTTAGATCAGAAAAGTGATAATGGTTTCTGATCTTCCAGTCGTCGATCTTTCTCTCCTTCCCTCCATATTTGCAGAGAAACAAAGACCTCTATTTGGAAGGAAATGGTGAGTTAAAAAAACTGAGAGAGGCTTGCAAGGAGATAGGTTTCTTCCATATTGTAAACCATGGAGTGGACGCAGATCTTATTCAGAAGACTGACAGTATTGCCCGAGATATGTTTTCTTTGCCAGAGGAGGAAAAATTAATAAATGAATTGTACGTCAATAGTTTGTTCAATTAACTTAGTGGCCATTATAATCCACAATGCTAATTACAACAGTCATGCTCATCAATAACAAAAGTTACTGCTTTTGACAAAAAAATTACCATACCCCGACTGCTTTTGTATTGGATTAGAGGCTTGAGCTACCTCAAGCAATGATTATTAAGAATGGTCTACCTGCTCCATCCAAGCTTTTTTGATTTTCCAGCCATGTAATGGTTTTTTGCCGATGATTTTCCTTCATTACTATAAATGCCTGCATTTATCTTGCCCATAAGGAGGAGATGAATTTTTTTAGCAGTGTTTATTTTATTAATAGTTGATTTATAATTTATTTAAAATTTTAAATTTTTATTTATAAATATATTTTTTTAATATAAAATTTTATTTATAAGATTTATTAAATGAAATGTGGATTATAAATAATTTCATTATACTTAATATTATATAACCTATTTTAAAATAAAACTATTAATACATAAAATAATTAAAATTTATAATTAATAATTATTATAATTTTATATGGTAAAAAATAGTCAAAAATTAATCTTAATTGACTTTCCACACTTCTTGATACCCATTACACTAGGTGTGATTGCTAGATTATATATATATTCTTAAGAACCCTTAAGAAGTTTCCATTTTTTTTGGGTCAAAGCTGCCTTTTTTTTTTGTTTAAAAATATTAATTTTCTTTACAAAGGAGATGGGGAAGGCGTGCCAACCAAGTTTCATCTTTTTTGGGTTGGCTTTCAAGCAAATTTCTTTTTATAGCATTAGTATTGCCTTGCCATTATGAGTACTTCGACCATGTCACCATATATACTTTGAAATGCAACATGTCAAGGATGTTATAATTGGATTTAATGTTACTTATGGTTAATTTATTATATATACTGCAAAAGATGTACACGTTAAAACTAATATCTAATAATATTCATTGCTGCACAAATTTTATTAATATATTTTCACCTTAACTTCATAAATGAAAGATAATTTTATATGCCCAAATCTAATTTCTTTGGGCTCCATTTTGAATTCAACTTAAGCGGCTGTGAGAAAGTCACAGAGAGAATTAATAAAGACAACAAAACCCTGAAAATAAAATCTAATCACTATCAACATTACATTCTCCAGATACAGGGCGGCGACCATTTGTTTTCTAAGATTTGAACATGATATGGGGGCAACCAGCTGATTGAACTCGCATAAACAGGTTTGTATTCTCATTGCTGCTTTCATACCTTTAACACAAGGTGTAGCAGATAGATCTTTTTTTGATTGATGGTTACTAATGCTTGTAGCTCGTGATATTCCCAGGCCGGCATTACAAGAAGTGTCTGATTGTATATGCTTTTATCAATGTTTGCAGACTTAAGATACCAAATTTTTCTTTGTTTTCCAGCCTTATTGAGGCGTTGGAAAGGAAGTAAGGAGAGGAGGGAGCCGCTCCATAGAGAAGGTCGTGCCCATTTAGAGGGGCTGCAACATTAAATATTTATTTGTTATTTGTTATTTTTTGATTACCTACCAACAATTTTATGGAAAAATAACCTCTACTTGATTTTGAACAGTCTCTGAGCTAAGTCTAATTCTTCAAGGGCTTCTATACAAGTCCAAAAAAAGGATGAATATGTGGGTCAACATTCTCACAAGTTTTTGCACAGATAGAGAAAAGAAATGACCTATCTATAGTATAGTACCCAACCTTACATCAAGTTGTGTGAACTACAGGCTTAGATTTAAACATTGCATAGAAATCTAGTTTCCTTTCTAACCAAAATCCAACCTGGGTATTCTAATTTTCTTTTGAAAACTAATATGATTTGGTAATTATTGAATACAGAATATGCAGACCATTCATTTTTCACGAGGCTGAGCATGTAGAATTTCTTTGGGACTTCTCATTCCATTTATAAACTGGGTACATAAAGGATAAGCATCAAAGGGCTTCAAAATACAAATGCATGATTTCTTTTTCTTTATAAATAGAATATCATATTTCAGTCATTACAACCTATTTCCACCAAGAACATCAAATACAACCTACTTTTGCTTATTGAAAACAATAGATCAACTATTACAGAAAATAAATTTCATTTATATTTTCCTTTATCATTACTTTCAGATTTAAAGCCTCTCACAAACTAGTTCATTAACAGTGCTTTAAACAACTAGTTTTTTTTTTAAAATACAAACTACTTCATACAAGGAAAGGTGTTGTAAATTCTATTTCAACATAACTCTATATGATAACTATTTCATAAAGTAACTCTTTTAATAGAGAATTCAATTTTATTAAAAAAAAGCACAGATTATTCCAATCCTAATTTTAAACATTTATCCCTATTTTAATAGTAGACAATGATTCAAAAGAAAAGGTTCATCTTTCACATTAATACAATAACATTAATGTAGTAAACATTCACATAGCAGGGAGAATAGTACTTAGTACATTTATTTTTCATATATGCAATTCATACAAAGGAACAAGTTCTTTCAAATGTTTTTATACTCTCTTACATGGTTCCAAAATGTTTATCCATAAGGTACAATACAACTGAACATTGAAGATTATAGACTGCACAAGTTGCAAATGTGGTCTTTAAATCTCCAAGTAAACACATGAGGCAACTTCTTTTCATGGCCAATAGAGAGTGCTCACCTCCCAACCTTGAGTTGGAAAATCAACCACTCCTTGAGCTAAGAGGTAACCAAGATACCAAGTACACACATCACAAGAAAAATCCAAACAATAACCAACAAGGAAAAATATATGTATACAAAACCCTTTTTCCCAAGGCTTTCAAACACACATAGAAAGTCCACTCATGGATTTCTTAAGGGAGAGACAAGGTGCACTCGATCTTGGAGTTTATACAAATATACATATCCATTCAATAACATATAATGAGGCTTTATTTCCTTTCTTCCTTCACACCCTTATACCATATATCACCAATCCAGCCATCCAAAACCTCCATCATTTTAGTGGGTACTCTTACCCTATCCACAACCCCAACATTTTAATGGTACTCATACCATATCCATTTTTCTGAAGTAGAAAAAAAACTCCCAAGAAGGTGCTACCTTTCTCTATCCCACACATGCATTGCTCACCCTCCTTAAAGAGGAGCTAATCTAAACACCTGTCCCACCAAAACAACACTACCCAATATACAAGAAAGCATTCAAAAGAATAATAAGCATTCAAACAACCATTACATGAAACAAAAAGGATTTGAAACCAATATTTTTTGTGCAAGCTTCCAAATATCGAGTTGAAGAATATCTTCCCCAACTCCCTCTTTTTCCAAATAAAACAAAATCTAAAATTGCCCCCAAAAGAAAAGGACCATTCCTTTGGCTTTCCAAAGGATAGAAATAGAAGTCAAGGGTCGGAAACCCTTGGAGGAGAGAGTGACACATGTCACTCTCTCATTCACTCCTATGGACACACCTCCCCACAAGTTCTCACACATGTGTGATAAATTTTGGGGAAGTGAAAGTCCAAAGACTGTTCAACACTCAACAAAGGCCTTGAAATCTCATAAATGAGATTTTGGAGTCAACACTCCAATCCCATCCTCAAAATCCGTCACCCTTCTTAATGATCAATTAAGAAGGGTCACAACTTGCAATTTTCAAAAGTTATGGGTTTGATTTGAACCCTAACCCATAGGTGACCATCCTAGGGGTTAATTAAGGGTCAATTAACCTAATTTAATTACTAATTCAACCTTTTTAAACCTTCAAAAAGAAATTGAAATTCAAACATAATAAAAGAATTTCCAAAATGCCCCAAAACCCCCATCAAAAGTTTAATTGACTTTAAAAGCATAGTCACAAGATTCAACATTAAATCTTTTTAATCACAAAATAAAATACAACACAAAAGGCTATGGCCCATTCTCCAAATGGTTCATAGTGGGTTTCGCTTGGCTAACACAATCGTGTACCCTTGGTTACCTCCAAACCCATTAGCCATGGGTGTGTACCTACACACTCAATTTCCACTTGTCAATATATCCAATGTGAGATAATCCACAATTAATTCAACAATTTCGTATACATATAAATAGCACAATCGATTATTGAATCAATAAGTTCAACATCCATAATTATTCTTTATCTAGCAACAATATATTTTATCAATTCATATAAAGTCATGGTTCTTTATAAAGGAGTCTCATATTCACCTAATTCAATTTAACATCTTATCAATTATATATCATAACCACTTATCCATTCCTACCACGATAATTAGATAAACATGAATGTATCAATAAGTAAAACATCACATGCATATAATCCTCATAAGCATCATAACATGAAATCATCATAAAATCCAATGTCCACAATCATCGCAAAATAGTCTAAACCACATAAAGTATCAACATGCTCAAAAAAAAAATGTAGTCAAATGGGGTGTATCAAATAGTAGGCCTCACATCCTCCTCCCCTAGTAATGACCTTCCTCTTGGAAGTCATCAAAGAAGTGAGGATATAGAACCCTCAAACGTGAGGAATCCTCGCAAATAGCTGCTACCTCATCATAATAGTCCACACTAGACTCTAACTTGGTCCAACTCTCAACCTCAAAGGGCCAACATTTGTCGATCCAAAATGTGAATGGGCTGCAATGGTAGCTATTTTTTTGACTCCTCCTTGGGCCTCAATAATTGTAGCCTGATGCTCAATGTGGCAGCTCTCAACCGCCGCAAAGACTCTGTGGGATTTACCCACATCACCAACTGTCTGCTTTGCCCCTGTTTGCGACTGTCCTCTAGCATCAAAACCTTGAGGGCACTCCCTGGCCAAGTGTCCAACTGTGCCACATACGTAACATGGTCCTCAAGTATGGACCTGTGTTGACTGAGTCCTAACATCCCGCTGACCTCTAGTCATGCTAGACCCACTAAATCCTCCTCTAAAACTCTATTGTGAATGTGTTGGTGTAGCTTCTTGCATCTGAGGATGTTGAACTTGTCGTGATCCTTTTGCTTGCCAACCCCTATTAGGACTAGTCTGGGAACCCTGTTGTGGCCTAGGCCTTTGACTGTACTGCTACTACTGCTGTGGTGGCCTAGATTGTCCTGTAGAAGGTCTAAATCCTCCTTTCCAAGGAGGGGAGGTCATCGGGAACCATGTGACTGAGTACCCTGATTGTAGTTTTGAAACCGCTTTCATGCCTCCTGGGAATTCCCATGAATCTCCTCTGTTATGAGGGCCTTCTCCACCACAACTCGAAGGTTCTCTAGATCATCCATGCGCACGGGTCCTGATATTCCTACATTCAGTCCCCTAATAAATCAGTTGACGAGAAGCTTCTCATCTTGGAGGTAGTCCACATATTGTAGTAACTCTAAAAACTGACTCTCAAGGTCATGAAACTCATCAATGCAACATTGCTAAAAATGCTTAGACAAATAGCGTGCTCGAAACCACTCTAAGAATGTCTCCCATGTGAGAGTGTCAATAGATAAGTGGTGCTTGTGCTCCTCCTGGCACCACCAAGTAGAGGCTTCAACTCTAAGCACAAGTATCACACAATGTGCTTTTACATTGCTTGCATATGCATGCAATCCAAAACAACTATCAAGACTAAGAAGCCATGACTCGACCTCCAACCCATTTGCGGATCCCTCAAAATTAGGTGGCTTAAGTTGTAGCAACTCTTGAACATGGTCTCCTGGATCTCGGTATGGTCTATCCTCAACTGCTACCTCAGGATGAGGTACCCGTGGTGGAGGATCTAAGTGTACCGATCTCCTATTCCCCTCCTCATCATACATATTAGGAATGCATCGGGGACTCCTGCTACGCTCTCTATGCTATGACCTGTGTGTCTCGGTTGAGTGATGAGTTTTCTCTAGTCTGGGGCCCTCTTCTGCTACTGGTAATCAAGCGTGAATAACCCCAATCAAGTCCTCTAATGCATGGAGGATCTGAGAATTGATGTTTTGCGGAGGATCATGTTTTGATGCCTCAAAAATGTGTAGGGGTGTCGGTGGTGTCTCAGATCAATCTCTCTCTGCCTTGTGTCCATGACCATGACCACAAATCCTCCTAGTCTTAGGTGCCATCCTACATAATGATCACATACGAAAGATTAACGTGATGAAAACATCTGCCTAGAGTTCCCAGTTTTGGGACCTAGGCTCTGATACCAAATGTAATGCCTAAAATTTTTGCATGAAGCGAAAAAAACAACCATCAATTTTTTTTCTTCTGAAAAGTGCTACAAAGATGCAAAAAGAAGTCAACCATGCATACACATGATTGAATACTATATGCATCGAGGGATATTGCCCGTATAACACCACCATTGACACGTCACCCGAGGGTAGGGAGTGAGGTGGAATTCCATTACTCTCAACCTAACATAGACATCAAGTTGGCTCCAAGAAGTAGGTTACCCTAGGTTTATGTAATGCATATCTTACTAAAACATTAGTATCCATGGCCCAATTGAGTTACATTTTGGTGTTAATGCTATTACAATGCTACAATAACTAACTCTGCTAGGCTCAAAGTTTAAGTGAACAACCTCAATCTAAAGTTTTATCATAATGATGGTAATGCCTCTTTCCCTTAAGAAATACCTAGCCTTTAAACCATGAGGTAATTATTTTATCTTGAATTCCTATTTCCCTATTGAGACAAAGTGATTAACCCTCATAAAATTTGTCTTACCCAATCTTTGATACAAGGAGAAATTTAAATATCTCCCAATACATTATGATCGTGAGGAATATAATAGTAACATAAGCTATTAACTTTATGTTTAGTCATATACAATTGTAAAAGATCCACCTAAAACAAATCAATCTTATATATATATAATTTAAATTATTTATATTTTTATTATATATACAACTATTAAAATATAATAATTCACATAAACTTAATAATAATATAAGATTCTTTAAAAGATAATATATAAATATATCTCCTTTCTTTTTTCTTTCTTTATCTTTAATTATATTTCAAGAAAATCTAAGAATGTCTCAACTTAATTATTATTTTTAAGTTTAATTTTAATTATGTTTTAAGAAAGTCTCAAATTAATTATTTTTTCTAGGAAAATCTCACTTCTCTCTCTCTATTCGATGACATGCCCTCCCATAGACATTTTAGAAACTTAACAAAAAGTTCCCTTTAAGTAATTATATATATATATTTCTTAAAAGCTTAAGAAGTTTACATTTTTTTGTGGGTCAAAGCTGCCTTGTTTTTTTGCTTTAAAATATTATTTTTCTTTACAAAGGAGACGGGGAAGGTGTGCCAACTAAGTTTCATCTTTTTTGGGTTGGCTTTCAAGCTAATTTCTTTTTATAACATTAGTATTGCCTTGCCATTATGAGTACTTCGACCATGTCACCTTATATACTTTGAAATGCAACAGGCAGGGATGTTATAATTGGATTTAATGTTACTTATGGTTAATTTATTATATATACTGTTAAAACTAATATCTAATAATATTCATTTTTGCACAAACTTTATTAATATATTTTCACCTTAACTTCATAAATGAAAGATAATTTTATATGCCCAAATATAATTTCTTTGGGCTCCATTTTGAATTCAACTTAAGCGGTTGTGAGAAAGTCACAGAGAGAATTAATAAAGGCAACAAAACTCTGAAAATAAAACCTAATCACTATCAACATTACATTCTCCAGATACAGGGCGACGACCATTTGTTTTCTGATATTTCAACATGATATGGGGGAAACCAGCTGACCGAACTCGCATAAATAGGTTTGTATTCTCATTGTTGCTCTCATACCTTTAACACAAGGTGTAGCAGATAAATCTTCTTTTTTTGATTGATGGTTACTAATGCTTGCAACTCGTGATATTCCCAGGCCGGTGTTACAGGAAGCGTCTAATTTTATTTGCTTTTATCAATGTTTGCTGACTTAAGATACCGGATTATGTTTTGTTTCCTAGCCTCATTGAGGCGTTGGCAAGGAAGTGAGTAGAGGAGGGAGCAGTTCCATAGAGAAGGTTGTGCCCATTTAGAGGGGCTGCAACATTAAATATTTATTTGTTATTTTTTTTGTTTGATTACCTACCAACAATTTTATGGAAAAATAACCTCTACTTGATTTTGAACGGTCTCTGAGCTAAGTCTAATTCTTCAAGGGTTTCTATGCAAGTCAAGAAATAGGATGAATTTGTGGGTCAAAATTTTCACAAGTTTTTGTACAGACAGAGAAAAGCAACGACCTGTCTATAGTACCCAACCTTACATCAAGCTATGTGAACTACAGGCTTAGATTTAAACATTGCATAGAAATCTAGTTTCCTTGCTAACCAAAATCCAACCTGGTTATTCTAATTTTCTTTTGAAAACTAATATGATTTGGTAATTATTGAATACAAAATATGCATACCATTCTTTTTTCATGAGGTTGAGCATGCAGAATTTCTTTGGGACTTCTCATTCCATTTATAAACTAGGCACATAAAGGATAAGCATCAAAGGGCTTCGAAATACAAATGTATGATTTCTTTTTTTTTATAAATAGAATATCACATTTCAGTCATTACAACCTATTTCCACTGAGAACATCAAATACAACCTACTTTTTCTTATTGAAAACAATAGATCATCTATTATAGAAAATAAATTTCCTTTATATTTTCCTTTATCTTTACTTTCAGATTCAAAGCCTCTCACAAACAAGTTCATTAACCGTGCTTTAAACAACCAATTTTTTTTTTGAAAATACAAATTGCTTCATATAAGGAAAGAAGGTGCATTAAATTCTATTTCAACATAATTGTATCTAATAACTATTTCATAAAGTAACTTTTTTAACAGGGAATTCAATTTTATTAAAAAAAAAGCACAGATTATTCCAATCCTAATCTTCAACATTTATCTCTGTTTTAATAGTAGACATTCATTCAAAAGAACAAGTTCTTCTTTCACATTAATACAGTAACATTAATGTAGTAAACATTCACATAACAGGGAGAATAGTATTTAGAACATTTATTTTTCATATATGCAATGCATACAAAGGAACAAGTTCTTTCAAATGTTTTTATACTCTTTTACATGGTTCCAAAATGTCTATCCACAAGGTACAATAAAACTGAACATTAAAAATTATAGACTGCACAAGTTACAAATATGGCCTTTAAATTTACAAGTAAATACACGAGACAACTTCTTTTCATGGTCAATAGGAAGTGCTTACCTCCCAACCCTGGGTTTGAAAACCAACCACCCCCCGAGCTAAGAGGTAACCAAGATACCAGGTACACACATCACAAAAAAAATCCAAACAATAACCAAAAAGGAAAAATACATGTATACAAAACCCTTTTTCCCAAGGCTTTCAAACACACATAGAAAGTCCACTCATGGATTTCTCAAGGGAGAGACAAGGTGCACTCAATCTTGGATTTTATACAAATATACATATCCATTCAATAACATATAATGGGGCTTTATTTCCTTTCTTCCTTCACACCCTTATACCATATATCACCAATCCAACCATCCAAAACCTCCATCATTTTAGTGGGTACTCTTACCCTATCCACAACCCCAACATTTTAATGGTACTCATACCCTATCCATTTTTTTGAAGTAGGGAAAAAACTCCCAAGAAGGTGCTACCTTTCTCTATCCCACATATGCATTGCTCACCCTCCTTAAAGAGGAGCTAATCCAAATACCTATCCCTCCAAAACAACAATACCCAATATACAAGAAAGCATTCAAAAGAATAATAAACATTCAAACAACCATTACATGAAACAAAAAGAAGGATATGAAACCAATATTTTTTGTGCAAGCTTCCAAATATCAAGTTGAAGAAGATCTTTCCCAACTCCTTCCTCTTTTTCCAAATAAAACAAAAACTAAAATTGCCCCCAAAAGAAAAGGACCATTCCTTTGGCTTTCCAAAGGATAGAAATAAAAGTCAAGGGTTGGAGTACCCTTGACTTCAATCTCTCATTCACTCCTATGGACACACCTCCCCACAAGTTCTCTCACATGTGTGAGAACTCTTGGGGAAGTGAAAGGCCAAAGAGTGTTCAACACTCAACAAAAGGCCTTCAAATCTCATAAATGAGATTTTGGAGCCAACACTCCAATCCCATCCTCAAAATCCGTCACCCTTCTTAATGACCAATTAACAAGGGTCAGAACTTGCAATTTTCAAAAGTTATGGGCTTGATTTGACCCATAACCCATAGGTGACCATCCTAGGGGTTAATTAAGGGTC
>VDFB02105972.1:0-22681 GCA_007258455.2 Sequoia sempervirens
AAATGGACCAAGCCAATTTGGTTTGAACTTTCCTTTCTTCTCCCTATCTTGTTGATTACGAGGATTTTCTTTCATGACCAGGTCACCCACTTGAAATGTTCATGGTATGACTTTGTGATTGTAGCTATGAGACATGACTTGTTGATAACCCTTCAAGTGATTAGTTGCACATTGTCATCTCTCAGCTAGCAGTTCTAGTTCTTGCAGTCGAGAAACTATGTAGTCTTCATCAGTTATGAGTCCCTTCAGAGAGACTATGAGTGAGGGTTTCTCAACTTCTAATGGCAAGATCACTTTTGGTCCATAGACCAAAGCATATGGGGTGGCTCTTTTTGGTGTGTGAATGCTAGTTCTATAGGCCCACAAAGTTGGATTCAACTGTACATGCCAATCATGACAGACATCATTTGTTGTCTTCTTCAAGATTTTTAGTATTATTTTATTTGAAGCCTCTGCTTGGCCATTTACCTGTGGATAATAAGGTGTAGAGAACCTATTTTGCATATAAAATCTTTCACAAAGTTTGTCAACATCCTGATTCTTAAAAGGTCTCCCATTATCAATGATAATGGAGTTGGGAATACCATACCCACATATGATGTAATTCAAAATAAAGGATGAAATTTTCTTGCCTGTTAATATTGTTAGAGGAACAACTTCAATCCACTTAATAAAATATTGAGTTTTCGTAATTATAAACTTATGTCCATTGGATGAAGAAGGATGGATTTTTCCAACCAGATCTAGTCCCCACTGAGAAAAGGGCCATGTTGTAGTGAAAGGATGTAGCTCTTGAGCAGGAGCATGAATAAGGTTTCCATGTATTTGACACTTTGGATATTTCTTTACAAAGGTGAATGATTCCCTTTCCATAGTTGGCCAATAATAACCCATTCAGACAAGTTTCTTAGCTAAGGTCAATCCACTTGAATGAGTTCCACAAATACCACCATGAACTTCTTATAAGGCCTTTTTCGGATTCATCACATTCAAGACATCTAAGGAGTGTACCATCAAGACCACGTCAATAAAGGGTGTCAACAATTAAGGTATAGCGAGAAGATTGGTGTATAAAGTTTCTCTTTTGATTTTGAGACAAATATGGGGATAAGATATTATCTTTCAAGTAGGTATAGATCTTGTCATATAAAGGAGAATCAGAACCAACTAGATGACAGATGATTTGGGTCTCAGGATTATCATAGGTAGGGGAAAACAATTGTTCCACCAGGAATTCATATCAAGTTTTATTTTTTGATAGTTGTAGTAGTGAAGCAATTGTAGTCATGGCATATGTAGCTTTGTTGTCAATTCCCAAAATCTGTGTGAACTTGATTTCAACAAAATATTTCTTAAAATCATCAACCATGTTCTTATAAGGAATTAACTTGTCATCTTTGGTTTGATAATCATCATTGATTTGGTTAATGACAAGTTGTGAATCACTATAGACTTGTAGCTCTATGATCCTCCATTCCAATGCTACTCTCATTCCAATAATCAGTGCTTCATATTTGGCTATGTTGGTGCAAGGAAACACTAACCGATAATATTTTGGAATAGTATGTCTCTGAGGTGTGAAAAAAATAATTCCTAACCCTGCTCCATGTTGTGTATATAGGATCCATCAAAATATAGTGTCCATAACTGCTTTGTTGTTGCTGTGAAAACATCTACATAAGGAAAGTCAATATGCATCAGATGATCTATTTGTAAGGGTGCTTCAGCCAACTGGTCTGCTATGACTTGTCCTTTGATGTCTTTTTGGTCTACATAGTGGATATCGAATTCACTCAAGATCATTACCCATTTTCCTAGCCTACCCGTTAAGGTAGCTTTGCTCAAGAGGTACTTTAATGGATCAATTTTGGCCATGAGTTTAACTGTGTGGGCTAACATATAGTGCCACAACTTTTGGGAAGCAAACACTACTGCTAAAAAAGCCTTTTCAATAAAAGTGTATTTGAGCTCATCACTTGTTAAGGTCCTGCTAATGTAGTACACAGCTCGTTCTTTTCCTGTTTTATCCTCTTGTGCCAACAATGCCCCCAAGGATACCTCCATGGCTGAAATGTAAAGTATGAGCAGCTTTCCTAGTTCTGGTGGAAGCAAGACTAGTGGACTCATTAGATACTTCTTGATTTGATTGAACATTGCTTCACACTTTTCTTCCCATTTGAAAGGAACATTTTTGTGCAAGATATGCATGAAAGGAAAACTCTTGTTTGCTAGCTACACAACAAACCTCTTGATAGCTTGTAATTTTCCTTGCAGGGATCAAAGTTGACTGATATTTCTTGGTGGTGGAATCTCTATGATGGCTTGGAATTTGTTGGATCTACCTCTATTCCTTTTTTTGAAACAATGTATCCTAAAAGCTTTCCAGATTTGACCCCAAAGACACATTTCTTTGGGTTGAGTCTAACATTGAATTTTTCCATTCTAGCAAAGATTTTAGATAATATTTCCAAATGTCCCTCTCTTGTATAATATTTTTCTAACAAATCATCCACATAATCTTCCATGAAAGTGTGCATCATGACATGAAAAATAGTGGTCATCGCTCGTTGGTAGGTTTCACCTGCATTTTTTAGTCCAATTGGCACCGCATTCCAACAATAGGTACCCCAAAGACATGTGAAAGCAGTCTTGTCTTGATCCTTAGGTGTGATCTTGATCTGATTATATCCTAAGAATCCATCCATAAGTGAATACATGGTGTGTTCAGCTGTCAGGTCTGCAATTATGTTAATGTTAGGTAGAGGAAAATCATCTTTCAGACATGCTTTATTTAGATACTAAAAATCTATACAAATTCTGAAATGCCCATCTAGTTTTGATACTTGTACAATGTTAGAGATCCATTCTACATAGTCAATGGACCGAATGAACCCAACATCCAATAATTTTTTCAATTCCTCTTTGACCAACAATGCGACATGCATATGCATCTTTCTAAGTTTTTGCTTTACTCATTTTTCCCCTAGCATTATAGAAAAATGATGCATGATGAGATTAGGATTGAGTCTAGGCATATCCACATATGACCAAGAAAATTTGATTTGATTGGCTTTCAAGAATTATGTGAGCTTTGGTATCTCTTCCTCTATTAATGAAGCAACAAGTTGTAGGATCTTTCATTGTCCTGTAGTTTCTATGTTAATTACTTCTGTTGGATCGATCAAAATGGAAGATCTCTCTTGGTAGTGTCTAGGAGAGTGTCAAGTTTCTCATCCTTCAGTTCCTTTGAAAGGTTTTCACCATCGTATATGCTCCTTCTTTTTCCTTTTTCATGATCTAACACTACCATTTTTCAGTTTTCACTATTAAATCAATTTTTTATATTATTGATTTTGCAACTAAGAAACTTGGCACTCTCTTGATTGAAATCTTGATCATTAGATTCACTAGTGGAACCTATTTCAGGATTGGAAGAGTGAATTAAATTTACAATGGCCTCATCATCTTGAAATATAGGGATATTAATAGGTTTAGTTTGATCTCAATCAATATGGATTAAAGGAAAAGGATCATTTGGTTGAGTAAGGTCTAGGTTTGTTAAGGTCATGACATAGACATGGTTAACATTCTCGCTATAGGGAAGGTCTACGATGGTATACTCTTGTCAATTATCAATCTCGTTTTGAACCGAATTATCCTCGCTTGAGTCATAGTCATATTGAGGTTCATATTCAAGTGGCTGAGTCCTTGAACTTTCTCCTTGTGTAAGTATGGGTGTATATTTTTGTATGACATCAACATTTTTATCCCTCCAAAATTCATCATCATAAATTTTATCCCATTCATATTCATTTGAATCAATGTCGAAGTTATCCTGTAATCTAAGAATTGTTAAAGCTATTTCTTCATGAGATTTCTTTCGGGTTGCTATTTTTGTACCTTCACCATACCCAAGTCTTGTTTTATCTTTTGGATGTCTTACTGTAGGCTGAATGGGTTCTATAATTCCTTACTTTATTTAACCTATGGGACCAACCCCTTCATAGCCCATCCTTTGCATTATAGCATAGCCTTTTCCATATTATTTTGTAGGTAATTTGATATGTTGAATAGATTCATCTTCATCCTTATATATCCACTTGAGAATGTCTCTATCTTTGGCTTCATCTTATTGAGTATTAGCTTTGATAAATTTTCCATCAAACATTGTGATGGGTATTGAAGATTGTGCTCTTGAAGTGGAGGTTGCTGCAACTTGTTTTTTGGATATTGTGGGTTGGCCATGTGATCTTGGAGAGATAGGTAAGTTAGAGAGACAAAATGAATATTTTCCCACCCCTTTGTCCTTCAATTGCAATTTTGTGCCAAATTTCTTTATCAACTCTTTTGATTGGTCCTTATGATTTAAAGGGTAAACAACAATAGCTTCTCTATTATGTAGTACCAAAGTGTCCTCAGTTGCTTTGAGATTAGAAAAAAATTGGCTGTTGTTGTGATCTATTGGTATAGTTATCTCCTATCCATCATAAGGAAATTTGAGACATTGATGGTACGTTCATAGTATTGCTTGCATCTCATGGATCCAAGGACGACCCAAAAGTATGTTGTAAGAAAGGTCTCAATCTAGAACTTGGTAGAAAGTATTCTTTATAACAAGTCCCACTCTGATAGGAAACATGGTAATACCCTTGGAAGCTCCCTCTCCTTCATCATATGCTTTAATTGTTGTCTTCCTTCTTGGATCAATAGAAACTTCAAAAAATCCTAAGGCAAGGACTAGCTTTAAAGTAAAAATATTCAAGTTGGCTCCTCCATCTATTAACACACCTAATTTGGGTTCTATGGACTATGACTTCTAGATAAAGTGAGGAGTTGTGCAGATGAGACATGGAGGCATCGTCTTTTTTGAAAAATGATAGGCAAGTGGGCGAGGACAAGTGTCTCACCATGGCTTGAAACTTGTTAATATCCAAATCAGTGGATACAGTTGTGTTGATAAGAGCCTTCTCCAAAATGTTCTTATGTGTTGGGGATATCTTGAGAAGCTCTAAGATAGAGATTTGAGCCAATGTTTTTTGCAGTTGATCAACTAAATTATACTAACTTGGAGGAGGGACAATTGTTTTTGATGAACTCCCTTTTAAGACAACTTTGGCCTGTCCCCTTGTCACATTGACTTGTTGATATTCCTACTTTATTTAACCTTAATAACATTAACCTGTTGGTCATTCATGTAAATGTGGTTGATTGTGGTATCATAGACCTATTGGCCATCTATGTAAATGTGGTTGATTGTGGTATCATATACATGGTTTACATTTTTCCCCTTGTCACTTGAAGATTCTCCTTTTTGATAGTTTGGAAGAGGGTCTTTAAATGCTTGATGATCATTATTGGCATGATGTCCCTAAACTATTATTGGGCCATTTTCTATCAAATCTTGGACTAAATTTTTCAATCCTTGACAATTATTTTTCCTATGTCCCCTACATCTATGATAGTCACAATAATATTATTCATTCCACAATGGTGGTTTGACTCATGGCTCATAATCTCTTTGAGGTGGTAAAGTGATAACATTTTTATCTAGAAGCTCTTTGAGAGTTGACTCAAGAGATTGGCTCAAAGGAGTGAAACTTTGTCGATTTGAAAAAAAATGTGACTTGGGCGGATTTGCATTTGGAGTGTTTCTGAGATTATTGTTGAAGTTACCATGATTATTGCTATTGTTCTTATTGGTAAAATTTCCTTGATTTTTGTTGTTTCCCTAATTGGTGTAGCTATTGCCTTGATTGGTTAAATTTCCTTGATTGGTTTTCTTTCATGGAGTACCTGATAGATCAAAGATGGATGGTTTTTCTTTCACATTGTTTGCATCTACCACACCATCATTGACAAAATTCTTGTTTCTAGTCCAAAATATTGATTTGTCATTGTTGTTGTTATGATTGTATGAATTTGGACTATCTTTGTCAAGTTTTATCACTCCTCTCTTGACTAAGGTTCTTTCAATAGTGATTGCATTCTCAATCAACTTCTCAAATGATGGAGGAAAATGAAGATTGAGCCTATAACTCATTTCTTGATCAAGATTGTTAATAAAGATATCCATCTTTTCCTTTTCAAGAACTGGATGAGAATATCGTGTGAATAATCTTCTCCATCTTTGTAGGAATGTGATGAAGGGTTCTCCAGTCTTTTGCTTTGATTTGCATAGATCAAGCATAGTTATTTGATGTTGAATGTTGTAGGAGTATTGGGATATAAATTTGTTGATCAACTCCTCAAATGTCTTGATGGGTGGAGTGATTTTAGAAAGCCATTCCATGGATTTCCCACTTAGACTTCGCGGGAACAATCTCATCAAGTACGTTTCTTCGTGTGCAAATTCAAGGCTTATGTTTCTAACTTCTCTCATGTGGTCAATAGGATTTGTTTTCCCATTGTATCTATCAAATTTTGGAATTCACAATGCTCTAGAAATGGGATCATTTGATATTTCTATCGAAAGGATATGGACAAATATCCTCCAAAGCATACTTCTTATTTGTGTCCCCTTGTATTTCCTTGATTTCCCCTTGTAGTGCTCTTATTTGTTGGGTAAGAGCACTAAGATCGTTTAAGGGAGTTTTACACTTTTAGGATCTCCTTTAATTTTCTTTGTATCATAGTCAAAGGGAAATTTAGCACCTTGGTTTGCCAATAAAAGAAAGTATCTTTCTTTATTTCACTCTAAGATATTTTCCATGGCTAGGTGAAACTGTGGATCTTTTTCAGCTTCTTGGAGAATTTCATTGGTTATTTCATCATTTGAACTATTTTCATGAAGCCTATGAAAAGGATTTGCTTCCCTATCACCCATGTTACAAAGTGGATTCTCTCTTTCATCTTCTTCTCTTTTTTGAGACCTTGTGACAACATGCATATGCTTGAATCAAATTTTTACTAAACTTAGATCACAAATGGGAGTGCAATTTTTTGGATAATTGATGCCTTGGCCAAATAGAATGATGGATCTTATTGATATGACTAAGGAATTTCTAATTTTTAGATTTTGATTCCCTAGATGAAGGATGATAGATTCTGTTATGGGAGTTAAATTGAAAATCAGAAATTGATTTGAAATTGATGCACTTTAAGATGTTTTGATCTTAGTTTGAAAAATGATGGTTTTTGCAAAAAGCCTAATGTTTCCAAGTTTTTCTCTATTGTAACAATTGATTTGGGTTGTTGGACTATTGTATTATTGGTTGTGGGATGAAATAATGAAGAATGGGTTGACTATGATTATACCTTTGTGAAAGAGTTCTTCGTTGAAAATAAGCTTATAGATATAAACGCTCTAAAGAAAAATCATTAGTTTGTCCTCTAGAAAAGTCATGATATCTATGGATGAAAGTTCGATGTTCAAGCAAGACTTTCCTACTTTGATATAAAAAGCATCTCCTTTTCAAAAGTTTATTGTAGCTAAGTGGCTTCTTTGGTTTCTTGATTCTTTTAGCAAGGGGTTTCTTGACAAATGTTGTGGATTTCCAATCCCTTAACATAAATGTCACAGGTTGATTTGTCAAACTATTGTGTTTTTTTGGATGATCTTATCTGAATTAATGTTTTGAAAACACAACAAGCATTTGTAAAATAGTTGTTTTTAAGTCCTAGAATCTAAACAATAAGTGTATGTTCAAGAATCAAGCATGAACCTTTTTTATTTTCACGGGTACTTGACAAGAATACACTTCAAGTAGACTCACTCTTAACGTCAAAAGGTCATCATAATAATCACAACCCACATCTTAAAATTGTGTCAACTCACACAATCGTGTCACCCCCTAGAGGTTGCCCATGTTTTTGTCTTTTCCAAGCATGTACTCAAAGTTAGATTGATCAATCCCTTGAGCAAACGGTCCTTGGAAATTATATGGTGAGTATCTTGGGGGTAGATTCTTTCCTCCCCTTGCACTGTGAGTATTATAATGTTTGGCTACTGACTCTGTTAGCTTCTACACCAAGGCTCATAATAAGGGTTTATGTTCAGTGTGAAAAATAATAAACTCCCTCGGGAGACCTCCCAATCTTTAGAACAAAGGCTTTGGGGATGGTTATCTTGCACACTACCGTCGAATTGCGGACTTTCCCTGAATTCACTTTTGATTATAGTGGGTTGGAAAACTTTGCTTTAGTTTTTCCCACTTAGGTCATTCCCATATGGTGAGTACTTTTTCCCACTAAGGCAAGCCTGCTAAAGCCTGCTAAAGGTTTTAACAAAGCATAAAGTGCATGAAATTAAAAGATGAGTCTGGAATTTTGATCACCCAATTAAGGGGAGAGCATAGGCCTATCACCGTACAATCACAATAAACAATGTTTAGTTTTAAATCCCAAATGATGATTTGCTATTCTACATGAAGATATTGCTTCACAAAAGACATCATGTTCATTTTAATTGAGATAGCAATGTATGATGACTACCCTAGGATTGGTGTATTTTAATCCAAATGACTACCCTAGGATTGGTTCATTTTAATCCAAATGGCTACCCTAGGATTGGTTCATTTTAATCCAAATGGCTACCCTAGGATTGGTTCATTTTAATCCAAAAGCAGCAATAAAACCACTAGCCGCGGTCACGTCAGATCTAGACAGTAAATTAGAAAATTTATAAATGCGTTAGAATAGAGGTCATATGCGCTACAACAATAGTCAAATGCATTGGAGAATCTAAGCTATAGAAATAGTCAAATGCACTAGAGAATCTATCATATGCACTAGAGAATCTATCAAATGTGCTAGAATAGTCTTCAAATACACTAGAGAATTAATCAGATGCACTGGAACAGTCTTCAAATACATTGGAGAAACAATTAGATGCACTGGAAGAGTCTTCAAATGTGTTGGAGAATCAATATGATATGTTGGAACAGTCTTCAAATGCACTATAATGGGTGTTGTATGTGCTAATCCTCATCTCCAGTCGTGACCTGCCAGAAAACCTACAATAAAATATTAAAAATGGGGCAAGATCCCCACAGTGGGCACCAAAATACATGTGTGTGTAAATATGTGGAAACAACAAACAAGTTAAACAACACACCAATGGAACATTGTATCAAATAATCTAATTTAAAATTAAACAAACTTCAAAACTAGCAGATTCTTCAAAACCGTTCCATCATCCTCTATCTCCAAGGATTCGTTTTAATTGTTTTCTCTTAGATTGTATAAGCAAAAGCTCAATAGAATGACAACCTAGAGAATGAGAAAATATGAAAAAGTGTAAGAAACTAAGTTCCTATGCTAAATGATTGTGAAATGAGATAGTAGATATGCAACTAGTGGATAATGCTAAGATCTAATGAAACTAGAATGCTATGTTAAGATTCCTGATCACTTGAATACTTGACTATAGTTCTAATGTTATGCCAATAGTTCCGAGGATTTTCAAAGAGCCAAGAGGTCTTATTTATAGATGCTTGAAGGAAAAAACTTAGTTGGAAAATATCAACAGTTGAGATTTAGTCTGGTAAGATGAATGGTGAGAGATGGAGAAGTTGGAGAGAAAGATGGAAGCTAGAGAAAAAGAAGGAAGTTGTTTCCTTCCCACAAAACCTTTCACTCAAAAATAGAGGAAACTTGCCATTTTTCAAGTTTAGTTATGAGTCAGTTTTGGTGGTTGAGGATAATTTAACAATTAAATAATAAAATTATTTAATTTCATGTGACATGGATTTGGAAACTTCTAATTAAATATTGAAAAATATTTAATTATGTGTGAAATATGGATAAGAAGTTTCTAATTGAATATTTAAAATATTTAATTAAATGTGAGATGGCTTTTTAGAAGATTTAAAGATGATTTTATGATTTTGGAAAATGAAGAATATTTACTTTATTCAAAATAAAGCAATGTGATAATTAAATTAAATAAATTGTAAAACTTATTTAATTAATTAAGAAGAATTGGAAAAGTGATTAAATTAAATAAGTAATTAAACTTATTTAATTAAAATAGAAGAATTAGAAAATGAACCATATAAATAAATAATTATTATTTTTTATATGTAGACTAAATGAGAGATTTAATTAAATAACTTGTATTTAATTAAATACTAGACTTATTATAATGTGACCATTTTTAGGTGTATGCATTTGACATATAAATTTATTTATATGTAGATCGAATCATATATTTAATTAAATAAATTGTATTTAATTAATTACCAAACTTATTATAATTATGATATTTGTATACATATTCATTTTTGTCACATTATGATATTGTACCTCTCCTTGTTTCGATATCCTTGTACATTTGACATTGATTTTTTATATTTATGAGATGTAGCAAATATTGTTGATCTATTCATGTCTACGTGATTCTCTATGGTGGATGCATTTATGATGGATGTATGTATGATGTATGTTTATGGATAATGATTCTTGCAAATAGATATATCTCATGATGATTCCTATGCATATGATATGATAATGATGATGATGTGTATGACTCATAATGATCATGATGCCATGACCTATGATGTATGCATTTATGATGGATTTATATATATATGATGGATTCCTATGGTGTGGTTATGGAATATGAGATGGATGCAAATGATATGCAACACTTTGTATTTTTTTGATGTTTACATATATAATCTAATGCATGGATGTTGGATGATAATATGATGTGATAATGCTTTCTAAATGCTTTGTACACGATGTGATGGAAAATGATTGTCTCTAAATGTATGGATGATATGAAAATGCAAGTTAAATAAATGAATGTTGTGAAAATGATAAATGGTGATGAAAATGACAAAGAATGTTTTTGAAAGTGAATGAAAATGATAATGATAGTGAAAATGAATGAAAATGATAATGAATGATATGAATATGAATGAAAATGATAATGAATGATATGAATATGAATGAAAATGAAAATGACAAAAAATGAGTAGGTATGATAATGAATGAAATGAAAATGATAATGAATGAAAATGATAATGAGTGATAATGAATGATATGATAATGAATGAAAATGATAATGAAATGAAAATGAATGAAATGATAATGAAAGTGAATGAAATGATAATGAAAATGAATGAAATGATAATGCAACTGAAATAGATGAACGATATGAAAATGATATGAAAATGATAATTAAATTAAATAAATTGTAAAATTTATTTAATTGATTAAGAAGAATTGGAAAAGTGATTAAATTAAATAAGTAATTAAACTTATTTAATTAAGTTAGAAGAATTAGAAAATAAACAATATAAATAAATAATTTATTTATTTATATGTAGATTGAATTAGAGATTTAATTAAATAACTTGTATTTAATTATTTACCAAACTTATTATAATGTGACCATTTTTAGGTTATCCTAAGGAAGAGATAGATATGGAAATTATTTGTTTAATATCAAAAAAATTGGTCACAATATCAATGTAGCCAAGAGAACTTAATATATTAATTATTGGAGTTACCAGCAAGGAAATAGGTCTTTGAAGGAATTAAAAAAAACGTCCTTGTTTCTATATATCTATGTCATTCTTTCATTTGGATCATGCTTCATTTTCCCAATCAACCTACAATATGGAGATGGCATGTGATAAAACTTCTATAAACTTATCCCTCATGGATAGTGCATTATCCAAACATCACCATTACCTTTCTTATTGTTGATCTCAAAGTTATATCCTAAAATCTTCATGGCTTATTTTTATTGTTTTAATGATAGCCATTAATTTATGATAGATTATTTACTATCAAAATGTATCTCTACCTCATAATTTATTCCCATGAGATATGGTCTCTATTACTTGGCTTCATGAAGGATAGCCATCTCCTTCTCATAAATGCCCTTCAACAAATTATTTCATTTGAGTTGACCACTATCAAATGTAACGATCATTCCTTCCTAGATGAGTGCACCCATACCCCAAAGAATCACATTAAAAAATGAAGGTTTTGAATTTTTTAGATTACCAAGAACAAGTTTAGTGGACATATCTTACTTGAGCTTCTCAAAAGGGAGGATATTTTGCAATAGAAGGATTCCTTCAATAAAGTTACAAATGGTGCAACTATAATGTAATTTTTAAAAAAATGATAATGATAACATGTAAACCCATAGATTCTGTATACATTCTTAAATATTCTAGGAAGTTTGCATGCTACCATGACTTTGATCTCATGGGGGTACAAGTTGACACCTTGCAATACTGAAGATTTTGATCGATTGTAAACCCATAAACACCTTGTACATTCTTGAAAGTGATAGGAATTTTGCATGATACCATGACATTGATTTCATGGGGGTCCACCTTGATACCTTGCAATACTAACCCAATACCCCTCCTATCATTAACCCTTCCAACTCCCCAAAACCCCCTAAACTCTGTATTAATTTAGATGGGACCTCTACTAAACCCAATATAGGTAATGATATTTGTGCCTCCTATGATCCCCTTCAGTATAAAATGAATGAAATTTTGGCGAATTTCAATGTCTAGAATGACATCCTAAAGTGGATTTTGGGTCATCTCATTACTGCGAAGGAAAAATTCCATGAGCTAGAAAGTAAGGTGCTTAACCTACAGGCTCCATGGCTAGGTGAGGCTGAGGATGGTAGACATTGGGATATGCTTTCTTCCCTTGCAAAATTGTTTAATAGATGGGTCGATTTGGACAAGGAGGTGGACAAGATTAAAGCCCTTGTGGGAACAAAGGAGGAAAAAATGAAATTACAAAAGGAGATTGTTACTATTCATAGTAACCAATACAAAACAATGCAATGTCTCCAAGAGATTATTAATTACAACAAGGAGAATGTAAAGAATACCGTTGTGACCATCTAGGTATTTCAACAAGAACTAATGAATAGTCATGGAAAAAGGGTGGCTGAGGGTGGTCTTGATGATATTCACATGCAGAAAAAAGGCAACGTGGTGGGCAGTTTGGCTCAGGACACTACCATGGAGACCCATCCTATTCAGAAGAAACCTTTGTCATTCAAGGAGAAGCTTCAATTCATGGCTGAGGAGTGGTAGGAAATTAGTGGTCTTAGGATTCTAGGAGACCAGTAGTAGTTTTGGTTCCTTACTGGTTTTGCTATGTGTTGTTTTTGTTTCTCTTGTTGGTCGATTAGTTGTGTTTCTTTCATTTTCTTCTTTCTAGGAATTTCACTTCTCGTGAGCCCCTCATTTGGCCTCTATGGTTATTTTGTAATGGGTATGGTCCCTTCCCTTTTTAATCTTATCCAAAAAGAAATTTGGCCCAAATCATAGATTTGATACCATTTGTTATGATATTTATTAGAAATAAGTGTATAAATAAGAAATGTAAAAGACCACTTCAAAAGGGTTACCTTCAATAATTAGATTATAATATTATATGAATTTAATATTTGATATGATGATATGGGAGAGAGTTCTCTTCCCTATTTATATGCTAAACTATGTAGGGTTCTACCTTTTCAGAGATGGAACCAAAGGGCCTATTTCACTCTCAATTAATTAGGAAACCAAGATCCCTCAATCAAGTACCTCAATTGAGGGAAGGATATGTAAGAGAGTGGTTTCCTTAGGTGTGATTAAACGGGGGGGTTCATTATTAAATGAAATTTCTAAAGAGGAATAAAAACATGAATACACTAATCCCTAGAAACTTAAAATCATGAAATTAGACTGATAAATAGAATAAAATAAAGAAACACCTTGAGAAATGAAGATAACTAAGCAAGGCTTAAAAACCCTAAAAATTGTTGCTTTTGAGGTGTACTAGGAAACATACGCCAAATTGGTTGATTTAGTCCCAATATAGGGTTTCTAGGATGGATCTAGAATCTCCTAGTGAATGATCTGGATCTACAAAAGACTACAAAAAGGGTGTACTGGGAATCATATGCCCAGACTGTTGTAAAGAATCCAGAAAAAGTGAAAAGTGTCCTAGGAGCAAAATTTTGAACTAAAACTTTGTGAGCCTTTGAATATGGATTCAATAAGCACTTTCCCATTGGTTTCATTTCAATAAGTTGGATATCTTGCTCTAGATCTAAGTTTCCATGAGCCTTGACAACTTATGACAACTTTGCAACTTTTTGCAACTTGCAATTTTGGCACTTTTGAAGGATTCAAATCCACTTTTTCTTCAATCTAAAAAACCTACAACATACAAAGAGAGGGAAGAAATGTTTTTTTGTTAGGGAATGGGGGTTTTCCTTGGTCAAACCTTGTTTTGGTAATAAAAACTTAATGAGAAATGAAGCATGAATGAAATGAAACATGAAACATAAGATGAAACAATAGAACCTTGTAGATATGCAAAATAGCATGAAGTGGCCTCAATGGATGTAGATATTGATCATCATTCTTGATGAAATATAATGCCTTTGAATAATTGAATTGAGCTTGAACAATACATCACAACATTAGCCCAAAACTACATGCATGATGCATCAATCCTTTGACATGATAATGGATCTTGATTGCTGCAATAATCTTCTTCAAATCTACCCTTGGACACTCTTGAAATGCTCTTCAATGCTCTAGGTCTGGGTAAAACTATCTTGCTTGAGGATTCTTAGTTTTCTTAGGTGAAATAATGATTTGAAACCTTAGTTATATAGGCATTCCATCTAATTTACCATTTATTAGACCCCAAATGTTGACAATCATAAAATTTGAATTGAAAAGCCTAATTTCCCACTAGAAATCCTAAAAGGGGACCAAATGGGACTCATACACCCAAGGTGGCATATGGGTCCCACCTAGTGGGAATCATATTCCCAAGGTGGCATATGGGTCCCACCCTAGCTTTTCGGGCTGAGGAAATGTTAGGGGTTAGAATATTGAATATGTCAATATTTCAATTGAAAAAAACCTTGGGATGCGTAATAAAGGGTCTTATAGGCCTTTTAATGATGATTTAAAGGTCATTAAATGCAAGAGGGACTAGAACTTAGCATAAATATGTAAATAAATACACTTTACAACACTAAATTAAGGAAAAATTAGGTCTATTTGGTTTAAAGAGCCCTAAACTTAATGTGAATGTGTTAAACACATTACAACACTAAATCAAGGAAACATTAGGCTCAATTTAATATTAAATATTCCCAAACTAAGTGTGAAAAAGGGATACTTTTTCCTACACTACATTTAGCCCCCACTTTAGTGAGAGAAGGAACATTCTTCAAACTCTCACTAAAGTAGACATTCAAGAGGGGTTGTGTATCCATGTGGATGGTATAGAATGACAAAGATCAAGGGGGTGGTCAAGCCCATAGGATCCAAGATCCTACGTCAAACTGGAATAAGTACAAAGAGACACACACAAGGTGTATGATATGCAACATCAAGATACACAAACATATAATATCAAAGACATAAAGAAGAAAGAAAAGGAAAAAGAGGGTGGATCAAGCCTCGACCATTTGTCCAATGCATTGTGGATCAAATCTAAGTTGTTTTTTTGAAAATGTTTACAAGTGGAGCATGATGTCCACTATGCAAACCAAACGTACAATCACAAGGGCTGGTGAAATTTCAAGGCGTCCACTAGGTGAGCCCCTAGAGACACATATGCATGCGTTTGGTATGTGCTCACACACACAAGTAAGTGGCTATGGGAAAGTTATGCCTAGGTTCAGCTCCTACATGCTAACCATACCAAAGCTATACCTCTTGATAACTTTGATAAGGCATCACAAAATGAAACTTCGAGCTTATGAACAACATGCAAGTAAAAATGTGTTCAAAGGGACTTTGTTTAGTTCATGTAAGGTCTCTTCATTGGGAACATCATGCCTAATGTCTCCAAGAGGAAAAATCATAGAAATATCACACTCTCAGACAAAATCAAACCCAATGATACCACCAAGAAAAGGACACATCACAATAATAAAGAAAATCACACTGTGAAACATGAGTTTTATGTATATGCTCACTTTAAAGTGGTTGCTAACACCATTTTATGAGAAATTGCTTTAAATTAGAATACATAAGAGGTTATTTGAAAAACTCTATGCCAAGTCATATGTTCCCTAATGAAACTACATCATGAATAAAGGGTTTCCCCCAAAATGTAATGCTAAACATCGAAAGAAAAGTATGTCACATGTGAGCCAACTTAAGGCATATTGTCCACATTCCAAGCTCACTCTTATATATTCACAGAAGGTGGTCAACTATCCAAAAGATACAAGGACAAGTGTCATATGAGAACAAGGCTACCTAACCCCTTGCCCCCACTTAGTGTCAGAAACGGATGAGCTGAG
The DNA here is from genome assembly GCA_007258455.2 of Sequoia sempervirens. Lineage (NCBI taxonomy): Eukaryota > Viridiplantae > Streptophyta > Pinopsida > Cupressales > Cupressaceae > Sequoia > Sequoia sempervirens. The sequence goes on from VDFB02105972.1 coordinate 16,247, forward strand.
ATGAATGATGAGAAACATGGTAGAATGAAAATTAGTATTAATTAGAGGAACAAGGTGCTTCAACACACTTGGAAGAGCACCACACTCCCTAAGATGTTGAATTTTGTTACCAAAATCCTTACATTCATTAGCAGAATAACCATGAACTCTATGATATGCACAAAATGAATTCTTATAGTAAAATTTATTTCATGTTCTTGTAGGGAGAGCTATCAAACGACCTTGGAGGATTCTTGAAAAGATACTCGCTTGATCAATCGTAGAAGGTGTTCCTATATTTTATGACAAAGATATCTCTTTCTTAGTACAAGGTGTCATACTTACACATTGAGACTCTTTAGATTGTGAGGTTTGTGCTCTCCTTTACAGTAGGGTGTAAAATCTAACAAATTCGAATCATTAGTGTTTTGCGTGATGAAATTGATACTAAGCGAGGATTTATTTTATTCTTTTATTTCTTTCGAAGGACAATAACCAAGATCACTAGTTTCTATAAATTTAGGATGTAATAATGTTAAACTTGGCTTAGAAGAATCTTTTATAAGAGTGTTGATATTGAGTGAAGGCTTGTTTGTTTCTTTTGAGGGACAATAAACAAGACCATTAGTTGTTTCTTTGGTGTTAGGCTCTATAGGGACATAGATACCTTATTCTCTAGTACCACATCCTTTTCCACTATATCCAAGTTGTTTCATAAGTTCATAACCTTCTCCATAAAGCTTCTTCATGTCTTTGGGATTCAGTGCTTATTCATAATCAACTTCATCAAAGTTTTTTGTGTAATTTGCTTCTTCTTCTAAAGTGGTTGAGGTGGATGCTTTTGAATGGTCTTCCAAATTTTGTGTTGATGTTAGCACTTTTTCTTTTCCCTTTGTAAACTCTTTGTTTATGATCTTTTATTCACTCATGAATGTTGGTGTGAAATCTAAGGAACCCCAATCATCTTCCAATAACTTCATGACTTCCTCACTATGATTTTATTTATCTTTTTCTTTTATGGGTTCCACTTGTGTAGTTGGTGTCAATTTTTTCAAAGGATTTTCCTTACCTTTTTTAATCTTCAAACAACTATTTGGTTCAAGTTCAACATAAATTGTATACACTTTGCTATTGTAGATATATTTCATTTTATGATGAAAGGTAGAATACACCACATGCATCTCATGAATCCATGGTCTACCTAAAATAAGATTATGATAGATCATGAGGCATAACATGGATCGGGGTTTGTAATGTGTCATTTCCAACTTTAATAGGTAAAGTGAATCACACCAAGTGGTTGTTTTCCTACATTGTAAAATCCTCGAATTGATAGGGAATTAGGTTCAATTCTTAATTTATCCATGCCAAGCTTATCCCAAAGGGTTACACTACACACATTAAGGGTTGAGCCATTGTCAACAAGGGTTTTCTTTATCCCTCTCCTATTATTTTGAGCTATTATCATGAAAGCTTCATTTTTTTTGCACTTCTAATGAAGGTAACTCATCTTGATGGAAAGTAATGTCTAAGTTGACCGAAATTGTAGCTTGAATTTTTGTTGCTACTTCATTTGATTGCACATTAGGGGTGGTAGGAACTTATTGTAAGGCACTTTGAATCATGTAATGATAATGAGGGGAGACTTGAATAAGATCCCATAAGGATATCTTAGCAGGAGTATTCTTTAGTTGTTCAACAATATTATACTCCTTTCTATTATGTAAACGAAAATGAGGAGGACCAGGCAAGATAGGTTATCCAATGAGAGGGGTGTTGAAGGTGTTTGTCTTGGTTGTAGATTGTTTCTAGTGTTATATGTATGAAAAATGGTATTATAATTCGATTGCTGCAAAAAATTATTGTTAGGTGGTTTGAGGATGAGGACCAGTTTGGTTTGAGTTTGCAGTTGGTTTGAGGGTGGGTAAAGGATGAGTTTAGGCTTAGGATATTACTTCAAGGGATATCTAATGTGCATAACCTCAAAAGATTCATCCTTATTGTGATGATCTTTTAGTGAAGGAGATTCTAAGGTTACCTCATCATCTTCATCTAAGGAAGTCACATCACTATTGTTTGAAAGACATGTGTCAATGTTCGCATTTTCTTGCACCATGATATCCTCCCTAGGAGAGTTTTTAGGAGAACTATAAACTAAATGTTCATGACATCCAAAGGCTGGTTCTTCTAAAATGACTTCATCACAAGGGAGTTATCAATGGTTGGATTTTCTTGGTTATCAATGATGGAATTTTCTTGTTCAACAAGGTTTTCCCTAGGGGAAGAGAGACATAATATTCTCATGAATCTCATCGATTGGATCTTCTAACATCAAAATATCTTCTTTACCATAGGAGAGATACTAGGAGAAGAACAAATGTGATTTTCATGATTGTCCATGATTTCATTCTTTTTCTCTAAGGTGTCATTCTCCTGTGCCATAATATATACCCTAGTATGGGAGCTTTAGGGAGGGGAGAAGACTAGTAGTTCATCACATTTCATGGTTATATTTTTTAAAGTAGCTTCATAAAAAATAGGGGAGGAATCAAGAGAAGAACTATGAGTTTTAGGCTTATCGATGAGTGAATCCTTTTGTTCAACTAGACCTTTCCAAATGTTAGGGACATTAGGAAGGAGATAAATAATTTTATAACTCCAAATCATTGGATCTTTTAACACCAACATGTCCTCACAAATGTAATGTTCATGATCATTCATGATTATATCCTCTTTCACTAAAGCCTTCTCATGAGTAGGGTAGGTGTTGAGAGATGAATTTAGACTAAGTAAAGTAGTGTCAATGATCTCATATTCTTATGCCATAATATCTTCCCAAGGGGAGGAGGAGAAGGACAAGCAAGAATTTCACAATTCTCAATGATTGCATCTTCTTTCACCAAGATACCTTTGTCACTAATAGAAGAGGTATTGGGAGAAGAACAACTATGATCGTCATGGTTATCCATGCATGTATCTTCTTCTATCACATCATTCCCACAAATATGAAAGATAGGAGTGGGTGTAGATTTAAGGTAGGCATCAACATTTTCACTTTCTTGCACTAAGAGACTCTCATAACTAGGAAATGTATTGAATGAATGACTAACATGCTTATTGATAAAAAAATTCTTTACAAACTTGGAAAATAAAGATACTAACATTTTTGAAAAGTATTTTATACTTGAACTTAGTGTGCAAACCCAAAATCGAAAGTGTGATAGGTCAAAATAGAGCGTTAGAAATCAAGCAACAACTAAAAGAGTGCAAATAAACAACTTAAACAACCTACACCTCAAGATTAGCCTAAGTTGGAAACAATGCAAGACAAAGCAACGAAATGGAACTTTATACCTTGCGTTGAGTCGATCCTTTGGTTGGCCCTTCGATCTTTGATGTGTATGCTCCTTGGATGGCACAAGATGTGAGATGTGAGATGCAAATGATGCTTGGAAACGTGAAAATAGCTAAGTATTGGTTTAGAAACAAAACTGCAAGAGTTTGGCTAGCACAAATGATCTCCCCAAAATAGGAGAAAAGAGGGGGTATTTATAGGTTTTTTGGGAAATCCTAGGGGAAATAGACGGTTGAGATTGATCCACCAAATATCAAGATGTAGGGCTAAGGTGAGTTAAGAACTCACAAGCCCTCACATCTTGACATGTGGCATGTGAGATAGCCCTAAAAGGTGAAGTGGACATGAGGTGGAAGGAAAAGGACATGACATGGAGAGGGGTACAAAGTACCTTGGGATTGGACAAGATCTCCTCATAAAGGAGGTACTTGTCCCCATGTGGGTGAGAGGACAAGTGGGGAATTAAAAATTCCTCAAATATCCTTATGGGGAGATGGGAAAGAATTTTAAATTCCAAAGGGTGCATTGGGGGATTAAAAGGTGAATTAAAAATTCACATGGGGAAGAGAGGAGCCTAGGATAAATAAAAAGGAATTAAAAATTCCTTGGGGGATGGGGAGAGTTGACTAAAGGGGGTGATTAGGATTGTGCAAGTACTTGATTAGATTAATTAATGAATATTAGAAGAGGGTTAGATCTCACATGTGACTTGATGTGACAAGTCAAAGATCACATGGGGAAGAGTAATGAAGGATTAGAGGAGGGTTAGGTGGCTAAGAGAGATTAGAGGCCAACTTGCAAAAGTTGGAGGATGCACATCTTAATCAAGGGATTAGGCATGTGCACATCCTAATTATGGGATTAGAAGATGGATTAGGTTAAGATAAAAATGATGGAGGATGTGACATAAAGGGAATTAAATAAATGGAATATTTATTTAATTCAATTGATGGAAGAAGGATTAAAGAGATAAATTATTGATTAAATACCTTAGGGATTTGGCAGAATTAAAGCTATTAATTAAATAATAAGCAGTATTACGAAAGGCGAAAGGGGATGAATTTGGATAAATTAAGTGTCCAAATTTAGACATCTACATTTTGCCCCTCTTTGAGATGGTGTTACGAAATAGCATCATTTCAAAGAATAAAAACATAGAACCTAGAAGAAGATGGTTAGATTGGAAAGATGCCCGGTCATTCAAAGAAGTGACTAGGAAGGAAGATGATGGGGGTAAAGATGAAAGTTAGGGATGAAGGATGCCCCCTCGAGAGGACATGCGGGTTCAGGAGAACACGGGTGGGCTCTCAAAATGGATGAGGTGATGCAAGGGGGGCTAAAGAAGATGATGCAATGTGATGGAAGATTGGGAGGGGAGCGTGATGAAGGATGAATGGATGGGGGGAATTTGAGGATGAGAGATGAAATGCAATCTAAATGCAATTTTCCATCATTGGAGCACTGATTTTTGCTATAGCATAAGACACAAGACGCCAGGGTATGAAGAACCAAGGCGGATTAGTGTCTAATGCAAAAAATAGACATAACAAACAAGAAGGCTATCCCAACACCCCAAAGTCACGATGACCTTGGTCGGGCCAGGTATTGGGATAACCACAAGCACGAAAGGATGTCCCAGCATAACACAAGACCTCAAGGATCTTGGTGGGTACTACGTGGGACAACCGAGAAGACAAACAAAAAAAACAAGATACACCCCTATGTTGACGAGTCAAAGCACACCATGATATGATGGATCAAGGCGACCATGACAAGTGATGATAGGGAGCTCAAAGGAAAAGCCAAAAGCATCAAAAGATCACAATTAATTTCAAATGTCCTTTGCCATAGGATCAATCAAGGGGATGGGTGGGATTGATGAGGTCTGTTAGGAAGGATGCATCCTGTTGAGACTGATGATGGATACTAAATTAAAAGATTGATATGACGCAAATATTTAGAACTGATTGGATCTGATGGTACAAGTGGATCTTGTTTGTTAAGGACCAGTGAGAAAAGGGCATAGCTTGATGATGTGACACAAGAGACATGACATAAGACTGACACATCCTAGCGACCTAGGGGCTCGGGGGCTGATCAAAGATTAGCCTTGCCTACGTGGAAGCGCAGAGCCCTCGTAGTTTGATAAAAGGCTGATGACAGACCATGATGGAGATGTTGATGGATGACCAAGATAAAATGGAGAATAGGAGAAAAGTGGACAAAATAGATCGATGATGGATGGAACCCTGGGGGCGGATCAAATGATCGACCTTGCCTACATGAAAGCGCAGGGGCAACGTAGTTCGATGGAAGGCCAAAGACAAATGATGGATGAAAGATGACGAGATTGTATGCAACCTAAAATGGTCACCTAGACTTTGGGCCCCATTTATTTAATTTGTCAACATCAACTTTCTGAATCAATGATTGTCGCATTTTCAAATCAAATTTCTTAATCAATTCATAACTATTTCAAATCATTTCAATTTCCCTAGGTTTGAATCATGCAATTAATTTTATTTAATCAAAGAAATAAATCCTTTTAATAAATAAAATAATGTTATTTAATTAAAGTTAATACTTAAATAAAATGATGTATTTAATTAAATCTATTTTAATTAAATAATTTTATTTTATTTTATTAATATTCATTCTAAATTACATAATCTTATTTTATTTTATTAAAAGAGATATTATCATCTTAAATTAAATTAAATAAATGAAATATCCTCTCAAAAATATCTTGTGATGAAAAAAAGGGAAACAAATCAGTTAAAAGGGAAATAAACTAAAAAAGAATTCCAATCAAGATTTGTTTCTATTTTTCTATTTATCCCACATTGCTTCTGAATTTGCCTTCAATTCTACTTTTTCCTATAAAATGAGCCCTCTCATTCTCATTTCAAGAATCACGAATTTTTACATCAGACTTATGCTACAAATTTAGTTTTATCGTTTGAGATTACGTTGGTTTGATTATATAAGCATGCTATTTTAGGCGTATGGTTTAATATTACATTTTGAAACTGTCTTACGCGTAGATTAATTTGCAAAATAATTCGTTTATGACATTGTATGTAGATTAAGTTTAGATTTCA